>BHFT01007875.1:0-17073 GCA_004320025.1 Laticauda laticaudata | reverse complement strand
CTTGCGATTCACCAAAGTCCAGGCTGGTCGGTCAGCTATTGGGGATAGCAAGTGAGACTTGGGTGCGTGTGGCAAGCAGATGAGAGAGGTGTAGGTCTCTGTTGAGGAGACAGAGCCAGCAAGAGATAGCTTGGTCCACACGGTCACGGCGTGGCAGTGCGGCGTTGCTGCCTCTACGGTAGGTAGGTAGGGAAATTAAAGGTACGGGCCGGGGGAAGCCGAGGGTCATAGGCAAAGGCTGGGTGGGGGCACGGTTGCGTGTTGTCAGAGCAGGGCGTGGGTTGAGGCAGAAAAGGACGGGCGCAGGACACGTTTTCACGTCTGAGGCTAGCGGCTGGGTGGATGCCTGTCGCGGGCGTGATCCATGGTGTTGTCTGGACCAGAAGGTCCACTGACGGCGGCTGGGAGATGTGATTCGGCGGCGGCGCCCGTGGGTTGGCGTTGAAAGATCTTCATGGTGCGCGGACAGCTATGGGTAGGAGCAACCAGGCGTAGTAAGGGATATGCGCTTCTCGTGTTCGACGAAGGTTGGGTCAAATTGATGCGAGCTCTACTGGGGGGAAGAAAGGCAGCCGGCGACGAGAGGGATGCGGGTCGAGACACGGGGGTGGAGAGAGTTTGTGGAAAGTCTGGTTATTTTCAGGGGAAGTGTTTATAGTAGGCGACAAGAGGGGCTGCTAGGACGTGTACGCGGCTAGCTGACTAACTTCGAAGTGGTGAAGTTCGACTGGGTTAATTATATCTTTTTCCTCATGTTGAGTATAGAGATAGTCCGTTTCTAGGTCTTTAATTGTGTTAGATATTCAATTATCCTCTGTCAGAGTTTATTGTTTCGCGCAGACAGGCAAACTTAGCGAGGGCTCGGAACAATTAAACTGCGGATGGTGGCTCCGACTTGTACACCGATTTTTTTTCCCTAATCTCTTTCAGCTTGTCATACACGGTTTTTTTCCTATTTGCTTTTAGTAATCTTCTATTTGTGTTTCTTTCTGATTCTATCTTCTATATCACCTCTGTCTGTTTGTTCTTGCCTGATTTTGGCATGTCGTACTGGAGGTTTCCTCTTTCCTTGTTTACCTCGCTCTCTGCTCTTTCACTTACCTGCTTGCTTATGGTAATACGGCGGGCTTCTCTTCGCTGAAACCGTTTCATTGTACGATTTCTCTTGTCCTAGCAAGTTTGGTCTGGCTGGCCTGATGTTCCCTTCGGGCTTTTCCTGCTTGGGTGACACCACTGTCCTCATGAAGTTCCCTTTCCACACTGGAAAAATAGAATAATCAAAGAAAGGAAGGGGTGTGCAGCTAAAAAAAAACAACAACCAGCCAATCAGCCTAGAAGAAAGTCTGTAATCATTTGGCTGTAGCCTTTATTAAACAGGGAATAAACAGCATTTAGGAAGCTAATAGTTATTGCTGTTATTTTGCACTTTAAGGCTATATTGCCATCAGCTGGTGGTCGGAACTACCGATATGGGTGAGCTGGTCCAAACTGGAAGCAGCCCACCACTGTATTAACTTGTACCAAAGTATTGTCCTTTGTATCAATAATTTATTTCCAAAAGAAAGTCTTTTTTTATCATACTCCAAAAGTATATGCATGATAAATTATCTGTAGGTAATTCTCAACAATATGTCACCACCTCTGCTGCAAAACATTTAGGCATGCCTAATTTATGGGGCCAGGCAATATAATCCAAGTGGCTTTGGTTCTTTGGATGCCACTTCTCTGATTCACAGTGGACCCCCTTTCCTTCTCCCAACTAACTATGTTGCCATGGGTGCCATTTCTTGGGCATCAGTTCTTGATTCCTCTGGAGTGACAGTTTCAGGTAATTGTGTAGCAAGAATCATGGGGAGATTGGTTATTACCCAAGGTACAGAAAGACTGATAAATGTCGACAATATATTTGAAGCCAGAATACTTTTTTTCTGACTCAGCAACTAAAGAAAGACACTACACTCTGAGTGAGTTCTTAATTAAAAATGAAGACACCCTACCTAAACCAATAGAGGGAACAGAGTTTGTAGAGATGGTCAAAATATGAAAGATGTTCTGTAGTTGCATGTCCCTGTAGGGAACAATGTGAGAATGTTATTGAAGGAGATCATTATGGAAGAATAACCATATAAAACAGTAAAATTGTGGAGGGGTTTTGGGTAGCTCTGTTGGTTTATAGAACATTCATTATGCATGTACTCTGTTGCACCATTCATTAATCAATCTCTCATTTTCCTTTATTTTCAAAAGGTGATGGCAAGAGCATAAAGAATGCCAGTGGGAACCTTTCATATTTCTTTTTTCTTGAGGGCTCTCAGTTTTTTCCTCCAATTATCTAACCTACCATTGCAGGTGCTACCTATATCTAATGAAACAAAACACTTAATCTAAATCATCAGATGCACACTCATTTTTTTTTACAAAAAAAATATTTCCAGAATGACAGATTTATTGTATAAGGCAGGACAAGTGGATACAAGGGCTGATTGTCTCTCTTGCTTCAGAAATAAAAGGTAAGCCTCCAGTCCCCTTGTGCCATAAGATGCGAGTCCTCTGAAATTGTGTATTCTTTCCAAGCAATCTGCCAAGCTTGAGGTGCCTCATGTAATTCTGTAATTGAATTCAAGTTAGATTTTGACGTTACTGCAAGACTTCTTCTACAAGAATGTGTCTCTTCCCTCCATTTCTTTATTATTGTGGAACATTTTGGAAAGTTCTATAAATATACCACAACATAATAGAAAGTGGAAGCCCATCAGGACATTTCTATATTTACCTTCAAGTGTTATGCAAGATTTGGATGTAAAATATCACGTGGAGGGAAATTATATATGGAGGCTGTTGTAGGTGCAAACTGCAGCACAGGATTCAAATGAAGAAGGTAATATAATTTGTAGGCCATATTTGTATTTTGTTTTCCTTATATTCCATTTTAGCTTAACAAATTGAAGCTTAAATTAGAAATTTAGGAAGCTCTCCCTGCCATACCTTTCAACATCACTGTTTTAGGGGGCAAATAACTGTTATTATTTTTCAAAAAGAGGGGGGTATCAGAAAGAGATTAAATAGCTAAGCTACAAAAATACCAATAATTTCCAAAACTTTATGTTTCTTATCAGTAGAAGTCTATAAGCTACTATTAATTAAAAAATAGGATATGCATGGGCATTCTTTGTAATATTTTTAAGATGCAGAAATTGAGTCCAGCAAGGAACCTGCAAAAGATATTAGCAATTAAGGTTGTGCAATATATCCCACTCTAAATCATCTATAAATTAGATCTGCTATAATGTAGATTTCAACCAGCAAGTTAGCAGCTGGAAACTTCCTGGAGCTCCTTTTATGTCTGTAGCAGTGGCAAGGCAGCAGAAATTATGAGGTCACATGCAAGCTGCTAGTAGAGTTCAAAACTTCTATTCTAATCTAGATCTCAGCCAAGAAAGATGATCATACTATTTGAAATTTAAACCACCAAGATAGAATTTACCAATTCAAACATTCAGAGCAACCTCTCGCAACTGGTCAACTCTTTAAGGCATGATTGATAAGATAGTTTTATTAAATATTATAATTATAACAGTATGAGCTAACACAAAGAAAAAAGAATAATAAAAAAAATAGAAGATGCAGAAAAGGAAACAGAAAAATAGAAAAGAAAAAGAAAAATATAGCAAAAAAGAAATATATAAAGAAGTTACTTCTCATCTTCATCACAAGTACAAACTATTTTATCACCTTCTCTTAAAATATGATAAATGGTTTCTTCTTCCATAGCCCATCTCTCATCTATAAATAAATCTATTATTTATTATCATTATTTCAGTCCTAGTGTCAGCAAAAGTCCATTAAGAAATAACATACCTGTTTTATATTATATATCTCTTTTAAAGTTTAAGGCACTGGTTGGATTATTTTCTATTGCTTGTGTTTGTATTATATTGAATTCCAGTATGACATGATCACTTTTACCCAAAATTCTGGCAACTTCAACTCCCTTTATCATTTCTTCTTTATTAGTAAGAATTAGGTCCTGTATAGTGTTACTTCTAGTTCCCTCCTCTACATTTTAGATGATAAAATTTCAGCTAGGTTGGTTAGGAATCTGTTTGATCTCCCACTCACTGCAGAGTTTATCTCCTAGTTGATATTTGGATAGTTAAAGTCTCCCATTACTGTGGTATGCTTCCTTCATACATTTGTTAACTGGCTGGCCAAGAATTCATCTATTTCTTCTGATTGGTTGGGTGTCCTGTAATATACACCTATGACAATGTTACTTCTCCCCCCTTTTATATTGACCCATATACGTTCTGGATCAAAGATAATATACATTATCTTTGATCATGTGCATTTATGTAAATATGTAGTGATCTCTCACATATAATACAACCCCACCTCCTCTTTTTGTAGATCTGTTTCTTTCAAACAATTTGTATCCATACTAGTCATGGGTTTCATACCACCAGATTTCAATAATGACAACTATGTCATACCTACCCACATGTACTATTGCTTCTAGTTCACACCCTGCTTATTCCCCAAGCTTTGCATATTTATATATAAGCATTTAAGATTTTTAATGCCTGTCCATGGGTATGTTTCCTGAATCTCCTAATTGTTGTTTGAGTTTTTCTTTTTTCTCATCACTCCCTACCTTATTTGTTTTGAAGGGATTTATTATTGGGTTTGTGTTCAAGAGATACTAAAGTTGGTCACCCTCCCCCCTAAATTTTAGTTTAAAGCCCTTCTGATGAGTTGGGCCAGTCTTTTTCTGAGTATATTTTCCCCTGTTTTCGTGAGATGCAATCCATCCCTCACTAAGTGTCCTTCTTCTAAATTGTTTCTTACTGAATATTACTGGCAAGATGGCACAAAACTTCCATTTATTTATTCATTTATTTCAAAGTAAATTTGGGGTCTCTCTTAGAACACTTTTAATAGATTAACAGAATTGGAGGGCACCTTGTAGGACATCTAATCCAATCCCCTCACCCAAGCAGGAAACCCTACACCATTTCTGAAAAAGGGTAGTTCAATCTCTTATTGAAAGCCTTTAGTGATGAAGCTCCCACAATTTCTGAGGGCAAGCTGTACCACTGGTTGATTGTTCTCACCGTCAGAAAGTTTCTCCTTATCTTCAGGTTAAATCTCTCCTTGTTCAGTTTCCATCCTTTGTTCCTTGTCTGGCCTACAGGTGCTTCAGAAAATAGCTTGATCCCTTCCTCTCTATGGCAGCTCCTCAAATATTGGAAGACTGCTATCATGTCTCCCCTGGTCCTTCTCTTCACTAGACCAGCCATGCCCAGTTCCTGCAACCATTCTTCATATGTTTTAGTCTCCAGTCCCCTAATCATCCTGGTTGCTCTTCTCTGTACTTTTTCTGGAGCCTCAACATCTTTTTTACAGTGTGGTGACCAAAACTGTATTAGTATCTCACTTGATCTTGATTGTATCCCTCTGTTAATGCAACGTAAAATTGCACTGGCTTTTTTGGTTGCCGCTGCACACTGTTGGCTCATATTTAATTGGTGGTCCACTAAGACTCAAAGATCCCTCTCACAGTTACTACTATTAAGCCTGTTTTCACCCAGTCTATATCTGTACTTTTGATTTTTCTTGCCTAAGTGTAAGACTTTACTTTTCAATACATTGAATTTTGTTAGATAGGGCCCAGTGTTCAAGTCTCAAAATTCATCTGGATCTTGAACCTATCATCTAAGGTGTTAGCTATTCCGTGTTTCTCCTAAAACATGACCCACTCCAAAAAGAAGGCCCAGCAGTGCATCTGCGATCAGTTTCTCATGTTGCTTGCAGTACAGACAACACAAGGTAAGAAGGTGAAGGAAGAGAAAGGGTGGCAGGAGGGAACTTGCCCATTTTCCCCATGTGCCTGGCCTGGCCAAAGGGCCACTTCTTTCATGGCCGAAAGGAGTGACCCATGGGACCTGGTGCACCCTTGCCTACTTGTAATGGTCACTCTAGCTACCGGTAGCCATCCATGAAAAAAAGCCTGCTGTCATCCATTCCAGCAAGCCAAGCCTCCGGGCCACTTCTTTTGTGGCTGAAAAGAGCACCAATGCGACCCACGTGCCTCACCTGCCACTGGGCTGCTTCTTTTGTGGTCGAAAGGAGCAACCCACTTGCCCCACGCATCTCACCTGGCTACCAGGCTGCTTCTTTCACAGCCAAAAGGAGCAATCCACACCCCCATGAGCCCTGCCTAGCCACCGGGCCACTTCTTTCATGGCTGAAAAGAGTGAGTGACATAACTTATGCACCTCATGCACTCTTTCCTACCTGTAACAGTAACTTCAGCTACCAGTAGCCATCCATCCAAAAAAGCCTGCCGTCATCCATTCTGGCAAGCCTCACCACCAGGCCACTTCTGTCAACTAAAAAGATACTCCTTTGGTCTTTTTAGCAGCCAGAAAAATGGAGTGGGAGGAAACAGTGCACTTCTTAAGTGCCTAGATAATCACCCTGGCAGCCCAAAGTTGTTGCAAGAAAATGACTGGAGAGCATGATGGATGACTCTTGGGGATGGATGTGTCCCATTGGAGAATATACATCAGGTGGTGGGGGGAAGACCAGGGTCAAGGGGGAAACAAATGGTGTATTTTAGTATCGGCTACATCCAGTTAACACCAACATGGCCACTTCTAATACATCAATTTTCTTTTCTCTGAAAAAAAAAAAGCCCAACGGGGGCTGGAACTATCCCGGTGGCAGTCCCCTCTTGGAACCCTCCNACATCAATTTTCTTTTCTCTGAAAAAAAAAAAGCCCAACGGGGGCTGGAACTATCCCGGTGGCAGTCCCCTCTTGGAACCCTCCTCCCCATGAGGGGGCAGCAGGAGGGAGGGGATCCGCCAGCCCATCCCAGCCAACCTCACCCACCAGGTTGAATCCTCCGGGTGGACTGCGTGAACCCCACTCATTTACCTCTTAACGGTTGCACGCCCTCTTGAACTCTCTCTTCAAGGTTCTTTTCAATTTTCCCTTACAGTACTTGTCGACTATCGGTCTTGTACTAGTATTTAGCCTTAGATGGAGTTTAGCACCCGCTTTGGGCTGCATTCCCAAGCAACCCGACTCTGAGAAGACCTGGTCCCAGCATACTGAGGGCTGACACCGACCTCACACCATCTGCGGGCTGTGCCTCAATCAGAAGGACTTGGGGCCTCCACCGGAGTACCGCCAGGGAGTGGGTCTTCCATATGCCACATTTCCCATGCTCCACAGTGGGACAGGGATTCAGCGTTGGGCTGCTTCTACAGGGCTTTTTTCGGACAGCCTCCCCCCTGCCATGTTAACTTGACTTTCTCTCCACGCACTCCAGATGTTGGGAAGCGATTGAAAGAGGCTGGGTCAAGTATCCTGGAATGTTAAAGTTTTAGAGCATCAGCTGGCTGTTCAGCTAACACCAACATGGCTACTTCTAACAAATCAATTTTCTTTTCTCTGAGATGCGGCTAGAGACTTGTGATTTGAGTGGGGGTGGATTTGTTGGAGTCTTGGTTGTTTCTTTGGAGTAACACTGCTCCCATTGCCACATCACTGGTGTCTGCTTGAATGATGAAGGGTTGCTTCAGTACTGGTTCTTTTGCAAACAGTTCTTTCAGTGTTTCAAATGCTTTTTGGCAGGTTAGGTTCCACTGTAGGAGTTGTCATGGGTGGGGTTTCATTCCTGGACTCCCTGTCTTTAGGAGGTCCATCATGGGTTTGGCAATCCTCATGAAGGAGGGGATGGATTGTCAGTAGAAGTTTGCGAACCCCAAGAAGCTTTGTAGCTGTCTGCAGGTATGAGGGGACTGCCAGCCCAGAACTGTTTATTCTTTGGCTGGGTCCATCTCTATGCCCTCATTGGAGACTTGGTAGCCCAGGTAGTTCAACTGTATGTGGTGAAATTTTGTGGATGAAGAGTGTGTGGACAAGCAACATCCCCCATGGTGCCTGAAGTACCTAATGGTTTTTTGAGTGTTTTTATTTATTTGTCCTGACTCATGTGGCCCAGCGCAGCAAGGAAAAAAGTTCCCTATTGCAGTTGGTTATATGGTAGCCCTGGTCAAATGATCCCCTTTTGTGACCTCCTAACAGGCAAATCAATCTGGATTTCCCCTTTGACTTTGCAAAAGAAACGGCCTAGTGGCCAGGCGAGACGCAAAGGGTAAGTGAGTTGTTCCTTTCGGCTAAGAAAGAAGTGGCCTGGTGGCTAAATAAGGCATGTGGGTCATGTCGCTCACTCTTTTCAGCCACAAAAGAATGGCCTGGTGGCTAGGCAAGTGTGGGTTGCATTGCTTGCTCTTTTCAGCCATGAAAGTGCAACCCCAAGGCTAGGTAAGGCACATGTTGGGGGGGGGAATTAAATGGCCTAGCTGTTTTTCAGGGGTCAAAAGAAAATAAGACCCAGTCATATTTTCAAAGAAACATGGTAGCTATTCCTGCCAACTTAGTATCATCTGCAAATTTGATAGATTCCTCTTCTATTCCCTCATCTAAGCCATTTATGAAGATATTGAAGAGTACTGGGACTAAGACAGAACCTTGTGGTATCCCACTGCTTACTTCTTCATGTGTAGATGTAGACACATTAAAAAGACACATTGAGTACGGTTTTTCAGCCAGTTCCAAAACATCTGGTGGTGATGCTATCTATCCCACTTTTTTCAGGTTGTGCAAGTTGTGGTCTACTTGGTTGAATGCCTTGCTGAAGTCAAAGTACATTATGTCCATAGTATTTCGCTGGTCTACTAATTTAGTCACTAGGTTGAAGAATTAAATAAGATTGGTTTGGCATGATCTGTTTTTAACAAATCCATGCTGATTACTAGTTATTACTTTATTTGTTTCTTGATGTTGGCAGATGTGTTTTTAATTATCTTTTCCAGTATCTTCCCATGTATTGATGTCAGGCTGATTGGTCTGTAGTTTCTTGTATCTGTTTTTTTCTCTCCTTTTTTGAAGATGGGAACCACATCAGATCTTTTCCAGTTCCCCAGTGCCCCAGGATTTTTGAAAGATGTGGTACAGTGGTTCTGAGATGACATCTGCCAGCTCCTTTTGAACTCTGGGATGTAATCCATCGGGTCCCGGTGATTTATGTTCAACCAGATCAGACAGGTGTTCTCTTACTACTTTTTTGCTAATTTTAACTTTTATTTCTAGTCTGTCTTTTACAATTATATTTTTGGGATATTGGGCTACAGTTTCTTTTTGCATGAAGACTGATGCAAAGAATGAGTTAAGCAACTCTGCTTTCTCTCTGCTGCTTGTTACTTCTTTGTTGTCTTCTCTCTTTAGTGGACTGACTGTTTCCTTGATTTTTTTCTTGTTATTTATATGTTGGAATAAACTTTTTATAATTATCTTTGACTTTTGTTACAAGTCTTTGGTTATTCTGAGCTTTTGCTTTTCTGATGTCATCTTTGAAGATTCTGGCTATCTGCTGATATTCTACCTTAGTTATGTGTTCCTCTTTCCATTTTTTGTACTTATCCTTCCACTTCCACAGTGCCAGCCCTCAGAAATACATCTGAGCTGCTGGCCCAGATGTAGACATTTTCCAATACACTGTACTGACAATGAGCCAAGTGATGTTCCTTTCAGCTGCCAAACCAGGTATACAGACCTAACTTTCCATTTAGCATCCCACCCATTGCTGTCTTTGTTGTCTCACTGCACTTCTTTTCTCAGAAAAGATTAGGAAAAAAAATCCAAACATCTGAGAGGCCAGACAATAGAAAACACCTCTCATTTCCAGTTGTAGAATTATTCTCACACTCTTTCTTTCGGTGTCACAACTGAGCTGAGAGCTACAGAGGAACTGCAAAGACCCTATGATACAACTGAACATGGGACAAGTGCCAGTCTCAGAAGGTTCAACTGCCAGATATACAAACACTCCAACAATATCATGTCTAAATATGCTACTAATAGTCCCTGTCCCTCCCTTCCCCTTACCCTCTTCCTTCCTTTCCTTTCCTTTCCTTCCTTCCTTCCTTCCTTCCTTCCTTCCTTCCTTCCTTCCTTCCTTCCTTCTTAACCCACCCCACCCCACCCCATCCTGTCCTACCCTGTCCTGTCTTGTTGCCTTCTGTTGTACTGTTTCATTACAGTGTGAAAAAATAATGTAGATTCAGGTAGTTTCTCAATTTAATCAGCTTTACCTGAGTATTCCAAGAATCCTTTTCTTCTACCTTCCTGCCTCTATATTAGTCTTTTGTGGCTTTTTAGAGCTTCAAGCATAGTTAAAGTAGATTGATTATTTCTGCTTGATATGTTAATTCTGCTGCTATTGCTTCTATGGGTGGCCTTAGAAGGCCTCCAATTGAACTTCCCTGAAGTGGACCTTTGATCTGCGGCTTTGGTCCGTGCTTCTTTGTTGGAGAGCCTCCATTGTCCAGATTTGGGGCAGAAGCTGCCTCATAGGGGCAGTGGAGAAAGGGGAGACCACCAGCCGGGTAGAAGAGAGCTGCATATACCTTTCCTGGCTTGGCAAACACTCCCTCCTGAAGACATCTGAAGCGGTGATCTAATATGGCCATCCTGAAGGGGAAGAGACTGCTGGAATAAGTTTGTGCAGGAAGAGAGGTGAAAAAGAGGAGAGCATAGAAACCAGGAGAATTTTGATATAAGGTACCCCGATTTTGAACTTTACCAGAACTTTAAAATCTTTCAATGAGTGAAGGATTGGGGAAAAGGATAATTGACTTCAAACACAGCGAAGAGTGCCATCTAGTGGAGAAGGGAATTGTTTATAAATATCCCTTTCTATTTTAAAACTTTGATTCATTAGCTTTATGTTGGAAAACCTTTATAAACATTGTTTAAATATGGCAGGAATGTTATTGGACCTTAAACTGGAACTTAAAAATATGAAAGACATGCTACAAAAAGAAGGCAAATCATTTGGTTTCGCATTGCAATTTCTGGAAATGGAGGTTTCAAAATACCAAGAACAACATCAAGAAGAGAAATCAATGCAAGAAGTGGCCATCTTAAATGAACACTTGAACCAACAGAAACTTAAGCAAAGGGGGAATAGAAAGAGAATTAATAATAGGAGGTTTAACATCATAATTAAAAGGGGGTTTATTCTAAAAACTAAACAAAAGAAAAGGCAACAGCAGGAATGGAAACTTCAGGGGGGGAGTAATGGAAAAGAAGGGAGATAGAAATTGGAGTGATAAAAAAAGGGATTTGGAAAGAAAGGAATATGGCAAGCACATAACAATGAAATGGAATTTTTTAATCAAAAGGCACAGAGATAATGGCTGATTGAAAATTATGAAGTATGTCAGATCCATGTATCTGTCATTTCTTCAGTGGAAGAAGAAAAGCGGGGGGGAGGCTGATAAAGAAATCCTTTCTTGATGTAACCTGAATATATTTAATCTTATGTTGAATTTGTATAACCAACACATGATACAATGGAGGGAGAAAAGCCAGATGGCCAGAACTATCACCTCTGAGTGGCACAACCAGGAGATGAGAAGGTCATAAAAATTCCACAGTGAGATTTTACTTTGGGAATCTCTTGAATAGTTTGTTCTAACAAGAGGGGTGGGGAAGAATTAACATACTGGCTTTTGTTTCACTAAATACACATCGAGATAAGGGGAGAGGTTCTAAACTCCCTTATGTATCCCTGTATNGCCTGAGAGACCTCAGACGCTGCTTTGAACTCCTACAGGAATTGTCTCATCTCAATAAAGAATTCCTTTGTGATACGTTTGGATACATTTTCAGAAGTTCATTCTAGTTGAGTGAATGGGAAAAATTCTGTAGCTTGACACTAAATCAAATTCTACTTTAATAATTTAGATTAGCAAAACAAGTTTAGTAGGATAAATAAAAAATCCACAATAATGTTACAGTGCAGCTATACGATCTCCTTAATTTATTTACTCTGTACTGTTATATTACAAAACTTCTACCAGCAGTAAAATATGCTTTGTACTTATAGGGTTTTTTTTTTCCCAGGCTTGCTGATACAATAGTTTGTGGGTGGTTCTCAGTTACATAAACTATAATACTAGTACCCAAATATCTGAAGTAGACAAAATGGTAATAAAATGGTTTTGGGAAAAGAATCAACACATATCAACTAAGTCTCAGATTTCTCAGCTCTATTTTAAAAAAATGTGGCATGTCTGCAATATTCATATATTGTAGGTGCAAATGCAGGTGGGAATTAGAGCAAATTGATTATTCTCACTTGCCTATGTGCAAATTTATTTCTTATTGCACAGTTGATGCAATGCCATGTCACATTGGTGCTGTGTATCATTGTAATCAATACTATCTATATTCACAGAGTTTGTGAGTTCTACTGTATGCTTTTTATGAGGTTTCAGTAAATGTTTCATGAAATAAATCACTGGTTTTTATCATCCCATGTGATACTCCTAGTGTTATTTATGAGGGCTTAGTAATGCAACATGTTGGTTCATGCTAGAAATCCATAAATCATCTAATCCAGTAAGAGCAAGAAGCAAATATTAGTAGTTTTTATCCTTTGAAGAAACCCAGTTAACGGCACTCTGAAATAAAGATATGTGATGATATCTAAAATACAGAGATGAGAAATACATTTTCGTGTTAATGTATTCTCTTGAGTGGGAATGCAGTTCTCTCATATTGATAGTACTTAAATTCTAAAATTTCAAGGAGGAGTGCTCATATAAGCCTGAATTATTGATAGAGGACTAAATTGTTCCAGAAAGCCCCATAGATTTCTATGTTAACTATCTTTCTTTGATGAAAGCAGGTGCAGCCACAGGATGATAAAAAAAAATCAAGATGGCAGTGTGACCATGCGATGAATAAAAAAGGGGTGCAAGTCTTCATTCATTCATGCATTCCATTGATATATTTCCCATATGATTAATGTGCCTCTGGGTGGCATAAAATAAAAGCAGAGCATAAAAGAAACAAACATTAACATCCAATTCAACAATTCCTGTTCACACAATATTAGTCCTATCTCACTACTATCCCATGATTTGAACAACACTGTATAGAAAATACTGTTTCTATACTGCAAAATGGCCAGTTGTTTCTGCTTAAACCATATCCATTATGTGTAAGGATAAGGGAGGTCTGGGAACCAGCTCTGTCTCATTAATAAGAGAGTATTAACAATGACATCTTAAAAGAGAGGGCAGGCAACACCTACTAATTTATTAGCATAACTGCACTTTCAAAACTTCTCCCCAATGAAGATAAAGTATTTTATCAGTCAGGTCAATTAAACAGGGTAACAAAGCACTATTCAGACAAGACCTTTGATACAGCTACTGCTGAATTACTTTAAGAATCACTAATGAGAATCTTAGACACATATAACAAGTGTTTTTCAGTGGGAGAAGATATTATTTTTAAAAAGTATTGCTTTCTATGCAATGCACAAAATATCAACATTAATTTCACAGTATAAATAGTTCATGCCTATGACAAAACCCAAAACATAGCAAGTTTTAAAAATTGTAGATGTCTACCTGGTCATTACAATGTAAATCACCATCTCAATTAAATTTTTATTTAATGGAATGCTTCCCAGCCCTCATTTCTAAGTGCTAGAATAATTAAAATCTTCAATTAAATTTGTGCTAGTGTTCTTGATTTGTAATCACAGGCAAAGAGAATAGCATCTAAAGATAAGTTCAAATGGTTTAAGTGTGCAATTTATAATAGTAGCAAGATAAATCAATGCCCCTATGTATGAGGGAGACTTACTGAAATAAAGTGCAATGGTGGAGGACTGCATTTTATACATCTACAGGATAATGAATAGATTCTTACCTACTTCTTTTACAAATATTAGTTCAGTTGGTTTGGTTTTACACTCTGTGAAATCTTTGACAGAACCCCAAATCATGTTGCCAAAATAATGTAATGATTACCCAAATTTCAAAGAAATCTGGCTATTTCAAAGAAATCTGATTGCTACATTTAAAAAAAAATTCTGGATACAATTATTTCTATCTTACCAATCTAACATGGTGTGAAAAACAAGGAGGGTAGCCAAAATGGTGATACTAAATCCTTAAAGGCTAAGTCCCACTGGCCGACGGACACAAAATGTATGCAAAAAGGACACAGAGGACGAGCAAAATTTCGGGGGTGGCTCCATCCATTGTCATCCACTCCAAAAAGTGGTGAAAATTTGCATAAACAGAACGGAAAAGAACGGACGTGGGTAGTTTGTAGCGGGGATGTTAAACGGATGTTCATAGGAAGCCTAGCGGATATATATCGGATGCAAACCGTTCACTGTGCATCCTTTCTATTTCTGTGCTACTAACGCTGTGTAGACATTCCGTGTACCTTTTGTTTCCTCCCTCTTTCTGTTTTCAGCTGCAACGGATGTGAGTTGCGAAGATGCCCAGAGGATGCAGAGAGGATACAGCGGACGTTTAACGGATGATAAATGGACATAGAACATTTGTTGCTCAGATGTCATGGATTTACATCGTACACAGCAGAAAGTTCATCTGTTCACAAAGTTTTGTTCAGCTCAAAACTTCTTGCGTGGATGAAATCGCAGTGGACGGATGCTTGACGGATAGGGCATATGAAACACGTATGCAATGAGTACACGACAGATACATAGCATTTTCCAACGGGTGGCAAGCTTTTTTTAACATTTTACATCCTCTTTGCATCTGTTAGTGCAGTGGGACAGGGGCTTAATGGTATACATTTTCACCCTTTTTCAGTGAGCAATTATGGGCAAACATTCTGAGAAGTCGATTTTAAAAAAAATCTAACAATGAAATTCCACAACAATATTTCAAAACAAAGACTTCTCCTCAGCCATGATAACAAATAAATCTTCCTTTTAGTTTATGAAAGAAGCAAGTAGAGAAAGCATGAAAGATTTTTTAAATAATAAAATGGCCAAACAGATGAAAGAAAAACTTACACTAAATTTACCTCATTTAGCTTCAATTTCCTTTCCAGTTCGATGTGCTGAGTAATCTATAAAGAACTTTATTGATCAGGATCATAACTGATGAAGAGAATCCTCTTCTTGTGTATTCCTATATGCTTTCTAAAATTGCCTTTGAATGCTATGGATACTTGTAGTGGTGCCATAATATAGTTTGTGGCAGTCCAGGAGTGTTTTTCCCCTCATTGGTGATCCCCAACTCTGGAAAAGAACCAAGCAAAGAAAACACACAAAACTATCAATATATTCAAAGGAATAAAATTCACAAAGAAAGAAGAAAACAACACCACATTCTCCTTCCTAGGTGTCCTCATCATCAAAGGCACTGATGGCAAATAAGAACCATGAGTCTATTTAAAAAAAAAACTACCCACACCAAGAAAGTGCAAGTGCTACACTACCAAAATAACAATTCAACCTTCCACAAGAAAAGCTATGAAAGAACACTACTTAGGTGAGCAGAAACATTGCAACATGCCTGAACATCAGGAAAAAAAACCCAGAGCATATATATAATGTCTTCCAAAGAAATGGATACTCCATTAACTTTATCAAAAAGTGCCTAAACAGCAACCCATATCTCAACCAACACAAGCTTTGAAAAGAATAGCACTGCCATACAACAGAGTGGTCAATGTCTGAAACACTCTACCTGATTATGTGGTTTCTTCCCCAAACCCCAAAAACTTTAACCTGAGACTATCGACTATTGACCTCACCTCTTTCCTAAGAGGTCTGTAGGGGCATGCATAAGCACACCAACATGCCTACCATCCCTGTCCTATTGTTTCTTTTATTTTTCTTATATGTATACATTTCATGTATTCATAACTATGTTTATTCTTATACCTATTATCTTTTAAGCGATTGACAAATCAAATCAAATAAAAAAATAAATGCACCAAAAACATCCCAGAATTCACCAATACACTATTGCAACCACATAGTATCTTTGTAGCACACAAACCCAACAAAAGCTCTACAAAACATCTTAAATAAAGCAAAAGATTCAGCACTCTCAGAAGAATAACCAGGAGTCTGACAAGAATAGTCAACTTTACAACATACAATATAAAAACTGTACAGTTAACACACTGTACAGACTGTAACACAGCCACTGTTTGGAACAGAGAGAAGACTAGCAAAGTGCATCTATGAACACTAAATAGCAGTCAGAAGACTACTTAATTTTACAAATCTGTCAACAACAGGCAAATAGAGATAAACATCTACATACCACTGAAAAGAGGCAATCAAAAAGCCAAAAAGGAAACAAAAAAGATTAAAACACCTTCTCATCATATGAGCACGGATTAACACCAAGATTAACACCACATCAATAATCAAGAAGTAAAAAAAAACCTCAATCAAGAAACTACCAATATAGACAACAAGTTAATAATAAATAACTGCCTAATCAAGGAACCAGAAAGAACATTCCCATGAACACTGACAGGGCAAACCACTAGCATGCAAAAATAAGAACAAACCCACCCCCTTTTAGAACTGAAGATGTTATCTAGTTTGGTAGTAAATCATCTTCAACAGGGATATCAAACTCACATTGTCACAGTGGCATCATGTGATGTATCGGGACTTTTCCTGCCTTTGCAAAACAGGTGTGGGCATGACCAGCAAGTGACACATCCACCCTGTGAGCCAGGAATTTGACAGCCTGATCTACAAGAAAACCACTAAAGCCCCTGTCCCACCAACGGATGCAAAGAGGATGTAAAACATTAAAAAAAGCTTCCCAACTGTTGGAAAATGTGATGCATCCATTGTTTACTCACTGCATACATGTTTCATACACTCTATCCCTCCAGCATTCGTCCACTGAGATTTCATCCACCCAAAAAGTTTTGCTGCACAAAACTTTTTGAATGGATGAACTTTCCGCCGCATACGATGTACATCTGCGACATATACGGGCAACAAACGTTCTATGTCTGTTATCATCCGTTAAACATCCGCTGTATCCTCTTGGCATCCTCTGGACATCCTCAAAACTCACATCCACTGCAGCTGAAAATGCAAAGGAGGAGGAAACAAAAGGTACATGGAACGTCCACACAGTGTTAGTAGCACGGAAATAGAAAGGATGTAAGCGTATGCATCTCGTAT
>BHFT01007874.1:0-146155 GCA_004320025.1 Laticauda laticaudata | reverse complement strand
TTTTTTTTTTTGACTGACATTAAAAAAAAAAAAGAAAACTTGCAAATTTATGATTATTAAGAGCTGTGATGGTGCAGTGATTAGAATTTAGTACTGCAGACTAATTCTTGTGCCTGCCAGCTGCCTGCAATTTGGGAGCTTGAATCTCACCAGGTGAATGCAAAATAGCAGGCTAAATGTGCTGACTACCAGGCGTTCGAGTCTCACTGGCTCAAGGTTGCTTTCCATCCTCCTGAGGTCAGTAAAATGAGGACCCAGATTGTTGGGGGCAATATGTTGACTCTGTAAACCTCTTAGAGGACTGTAAAACAGTCTATAAGTCTAAGTGTTATTGCTATTATTAGGAGGATGAAGATTTCTGGATGAAATGGCGAATTGTACCTTTCCCAGCCATTCTAGCTGCAAACTTACAATTTTCCATTGCAGTAAGCTAGAGACCAACTTGCTTGGAGATTGGGAGGAACCTCTTTGCTTTGGGTGTGTGTGTGCGCGGGGGTGTGTGTGTATCTATACATGAAAAATAAAAACTAGAGATGTATTGCACTTCAAATCCAAAGTTTAAAAGTTCCTTTGAAATGAGCATCGGTATGTATGTCATACCTGTTCAAGTTCTCTGCAGTAATTTAAATTATTTAATTTAATTTAAAAATAAATCTATGCAATTTAGTTATGTGTTGTATTTTTAAAAGTTATTATGCTTTACTATAGTCTGTCCTGAATATTCCCTGAATTATTCAACTTTTTAGTGTAACCCAAGGTTTTGGTATTGTGAGAAAGTTGGATATTTTCATCCCTTGAATTAAAAAGCAGTTTCTTCATTGTGTATTCACTGTAGCATAATATATGTGGTTACCAACCACAACTCATTTTAGTGATTATATACGTACATAGTTATTTAACAAGCTGATCAGCCAGTCAATTTCTGTTGTAACAGGAAATCAAACAAGCAAACAAAAGCAGGCCTTACTCTTGAAGGAAAGTACTAATAAGCACATTCAACATAGATTTCAGTGATTTTCTTAATTATCTCATGTCAGTAAGTTAAAACAATGTAGTTTCTGCAAATTATACACATTGTTTTGCCAAACTTGGTAATTTTATTGCAGTAAATGGCATCATTGATCTTTTATTGCAGTAAATGGCATCACAGATGAAGCTGACCCAACTTGTTACACGGGTAAAGTTATTCGCACTCTCAGGAGTGTAGATCCTAGCCAAACGGAATACCAAGGAATGATTGAAGTCATGGAGGATGGTAAGTAATACATATCCAAACTGTACCTTTAATATGTTGTTCTTGGTATGTATTAGGTAACTCTTTAATCTAAAAGTACATGAGTTATAATAAGGATTTGCATGCTATTCTGTAACAATATAAATTCACAGAACTTAGTATTTATTTAGAATACAGGGAGTTCTCAACTTACAACAGTTTGTTTGGTGACTGTTCAAAGTTACAGTAGCACGGAAATGTCACTTTTTCACACAACTGTTGCAGCATCTACATGACCACATCATCAAAATTCAGGTGCTTGGCAACTGACTTGTATTAATGACAGTTTCACTCTCCTGGGGTCATATGATCACTTTTTGCAACTTTCTGACATGCAAAGTCAATGGGGAACCCAGATTCACTTAACAACTGTGTTACTAACTTAACAACTGCAGTGAATCACTGTGGCAAGAAAGGATATAAAATGGAGTAAAATTCATTGAACAACTGTCTCACTTAGCAACAGGAATTTTGGGCTCAACTGTGGTCACAAATTGAGGACTATCTGTATTAGCTACTTCTTTTTTTTTTTTTTTATGAAAACACATCTTTGGTTTTGTGGTTTTTTTTCTAGGAGAGATGAAAGGTGAGGTCTACCCTTTTGGAATTGTTGGCATGGCAAATAAAGGGGACTATCTGCAGAAAGGAGAGACCGTGAAATTCCAGCTTTGTGTCTTTGGTCAGAATGGGCAAACAATGGCTTGCAACATAACATCTTTCCGTAGAGCCACTGTAGAATGTGTGAAAGATCAGGTAAGAAGATAATTCTTTATGCATAGCTTGTGTTGCTTGCAAATAAAATAAATTCCAATTTGATATATATATTCCAAAGAGAATATATATAACTCAGCATTAAATTATAGAGAGACCTTTGTGCTCTTTGAGCTTGATTGTTTGCTTGCAGACATTTCATTACCTGACTAGGTATCATCAGTACTAGTTGGTGTTAATCAATAAAGCACATTGATTTGGGAGGGGGGTGTTCTTGGGATATGTACTGTGCATCAGCAATTAATGTCTTCCATTGCTAAGGTTTTTCTAAAACCAGCTTGACCACCTAACATCTCCCTTTCCATGTCAGGCTCTAAATCTATATTGGGTGTTTTTAAGTATTATTTTGTTAGCATGTTATATAAAGAATGTTGTACAACAGTTTGAACACTTTTGTTAAGTCTCCTTTTTTGGTTTAATATATAGACTGATTTCCAATGTGCTAGCCACCATATTCTCCAGATTTATTGGTATAATTTGGTTAGAAACTTTACAGATCATTCTTCTGTTGCTTTCCACATTTCTATACATAATCTTCTATATATATAAAAGTGAAATACCACTCATGCATCATCACAAAATCTCCAGAACCGTAAAGCCTACAAACTTCAGTACAGAATAGTTGAGTTAAGCCACACCCAGGTTCCTTGCTATCTCCTTAGTCACATAGTAAATACTGTTTCAATTTCCAAACAGCCCTCAACTGTCCCACACTGACAGGACACAAGCCAGCTGAATACTGATGGATGCTTGTAGGCAGAGGCAGAATTTTTCCCCCTTTTTTTTCTCCCCCAAAACTAAGCCCAACCACATTGCTTCGTAGCGAAGCATGGGTTTCGAGCTAGTACTTTAATAATAGTAGCAATAAAGCATCTCTTCATCCACCTAAACTATATTGTTCGATTTAAGAAACCCGTAACTAGGAAAATATGGTTCTATGTGTATGCAGAATGTTATGTGGATGAAACTGCTGTTTTTTGAGAGCACGTGTTGGAACTGAACCACGGGTTTATTAGTAAAATGAGACTGTTATGTTGTGGGCTCAGATCAAAATATGGCTATTATGGCAAAACTGGCTTAAGGGTGTGAGAGAATAGCAAAGGGCATCAAATGATGAGAGGGAGGAAAAGGGAAGGTGCTGGTGGGTATTTCAGATTGGTATCATGGTGGTAGAGATTGCACTTCATGCTGGGGAGATTGCTATGGTGGTAGCTGAGGAGAAGCACAAAAGGAGAGAAGAAAAACGCCACGGAAGATTGGGAGTTAGGTTGGCCAGTTAGATTTCTTGTGCTGGAAGCTAGAGAAGGAGTTGGGGTAGCATATACCAGATGTGTCCAACTTGTCTTATAAAATCCATCTGGGAGTCTTCTAGTTTAGAACATCTAGGATACAATGATTTGTTCTAAATGTGTTTTAATATAAGATTTCACTTGAATGGTCTCCGGTTTCTGGAACATACCACCTAGAAACCTAAAAATTACTCCTGTGATATTCACATTAACGTTATTAGAGGTTTTAGAAGTCTTGTATTTGGCTTTGAACTAAATAAAGTAGCTAGTTTTAAATGTTTTAATTTGGGTGGAAGAATGAAATTGTTATGATAGGAAGCCCTTTGCTAAATGTCTTAGAAAATGTGTGGTGACCGCAAAATCTGCAATCTGAAGGGTTTCGGAAACATCTGTAGAAAACATTACGTTGTTCAATTAACAAGATAATTTCCATTCCTCTTTCAGTTTGGTTTCATAAACTATGAAGTGGGTGACGGCAAAAAACTCTTTTTTCATGTGAAAGAAGTTCAGGATGGAGTGGAATTGCAAGCTGGTGATGAAGTAGAGTTTTCAGTCATTTTCAATCAACGCACAGGGAAATGCAGTGCCTGTAATGTGTGGCGTGTTAGGTAAGAAAGTGCTAATCATTAGCAGTGTTGTTCTTTTCACAGAAATAAATTAAGCAATCCTGATCTTGGGAATATTACAAAAATATTTCATTAGCTGTTCATTTCTTGCAGCATTATATCAGTTTGGGTGAATTAATCGGTACCAGCATTTGTGCATGTTTTTTGCTTACCAAAAGTATATTCTGTTTAATTCATTTATTCACTGATAAATAAATATAACTTGAAACCTTCACTGATTGTTATGATGTTTCAAGAAAGCATCACATCTTTTGAAAACAAGTATATAGGAAAGCATCCTGCCTTCTACTTGATTATAAATCTGTGTTTTCAGAAGTCTGCTAATACAACATTCTTTCCTAGTGTACCCATTGACAAAATTGTTATCTTGCAAAATAGTGTCATAATCAACCATTAATTGATTCCCACAGATGCTATCAGATTTTTCTCTTTGATATTGGGGCAGAAAGATATACAACCTTAGTTTATAATTCCCCATTTCTCATTACTTCAAATGACCAATTTAGAATACGCAATGTAACCATTTCTTTTTAGCCATTGATTTGATTATTTATATCAGATAAGCAATTTGTCTCTAAATTGACTTGAACTTTATTTGTGTGTGATTAGACACACAAGGAACTTGTCTCAGATCCAGAAGTACCTCTAAATGTCATTTTAAATCATATTCCCAAATTTGAATTTAATGTAGTTTTTTTATTTCAGCGGTCCCCAACCTTTTTGATACCAGAGACTGGTTTTGTGGAAGATAATTTTTTCATGGACCAGGGTGGGGGTGATTTTGGTTTAGCTTGCTCACCCACTGGTCACCTGGAGCTGTGTGGCCAGTTCCTAATAGGCCATGGACCAATCCATGGCCTGGAGGGTTGGGAACCCATTTTATTTACATTCTCAGTATTTTATTTACATTCTCAGAAATTAATAGCATAACACATTGATTGGAAACTATTTGGTAGGCCTCTCCTTTTCAATTTGTGCAGAGGCTTATTTTGTTTTGTAAATGTTTTCTAAATATATGAATTATTATGGTTAATATATACACCTTTTATGAATTCCCTATTTTCCCATGTTCATTGTTGATCCATCATAGTCACCTGCAAAACATGGTTTTTTACATTCATATATCTGTGTAGGTTTATCTTTCTGTAACCATAACTTTTCTATCCCTAGTTTTGCCTGCACTTCTCCTTACATTTTGTCTGAAATATAATTTTAGTGACTGAAGTGTGAGAGGAGTTCCAGAAATCAGGAGTTAGCAGATCTGATGTCTGGACTTATACTAAGAATGGGGGGGAAAGCTATATAGTACAGCTAGCCTTATTATGTAGCATTTGGACACAACACATTTTCTGATTAGTCTCTTTTTTAAAAAATTAAACTTTTTTTTACATATTTATTGCGTTGTCATTGAGGTTTTAAATATGAAGGTGACAGTTCAATTATGCTTATTGCAAAGGTGGCTCTATAAGAATCATAAGAACAATTTGACATTTCTTTGATTTACTCTGTACTAGAGCTTACATATGGAAGTTTATTGTAGACATAAAACATTCTGATTTTCATCGTAGTGCTCAAATTAGTAATCATTTAGGATTTTATGGAAGAAGAAACCAAAAGCCATAGTATTTTTATGTGTTAGTTCTTTCTCTCCCCCACCCCCCAAAATTGACTGGATTGGTTTCTATTAACAGTGAAGGTGCTAAGGCTGTAGCTGCTCCACGCCCAGACAGACTTGTTAATCGTTTAAAGAGCATTACTTTGGATGATGCCAGTGCTCCTCGTCTAACTGTGCTTCGTCAGCCAAGGGGACCGGATAATACAAAGGTATGTTACTGGAAGTTTGCCCATATTTCAGAATATTGGAATTTCAGCTTTTATGACAGAATGACATTATTTCTGATGGCTACATCATTTGGAATGATATAATGAATATCTTACATTTCCTATTTGAAATGGACCATGGTTGGAATAGGGTAGGAATAAACAATTTAGTACTGAAACATTTTAAACTACAATTCTTATAATCCCTTAACATTAGCTATTTTGCTGAAACAAATTGGTGTTATACAGTAGTCTAAATATTCTTGGCAAAATGATGTCCATCAGGCAACCAAGAATCAGATGGGATTGAAAAATGATGTTGGCATAAAACAGTAAATAAATAAACAGTTTGTGATATTGGATTAATGTTGATATAGCACCTTATTGGGCTTTGATATCAGACAGATTAAATCTAGAATATCCAGAGATTAAATCCATAATAATATGACAATTGCTATTTGGAAGGGAAGGAAGAAAAAAACAAGGAAGTATGATCATGAACAGACAGGAGTTACCTAACATAATTCAGACAAAAGGAAGAAATGGTTTTGAGAAGGAATTTGAAGAAAAAGAAGTTGCACCATTTGTTTGAAGGATTTGTTTTCAGTGTAAGTTTCAGCAAAGATTAGGGCAGTAGTGACTAACCTTTTTGGGCTCCTGTGCCAAAAATTGTGTGCATGCTTACGCTTGCATGCTCTCATGCCAGCACCCAGAAGCCAATGCGCACAGGGGGGGCCACACTCCCTATGCATGCGTGACCTCCTTGCGCACCATGTGTCTCTACACATGTGCGCACCAGATACACAACAATTAGCTATTGGGCGGGTGGCGTGCATGTGCAGTAGACCTGCTCTGAGCGAGGGCTCACATGCTGTTAGTAATGGCTCTGCGTACCACTTCTGGCACGCGTGCCATAGGTTCGCCATCACAGGATTAGGGTTTTAAATCTTTGACTTGTTTTAAAAAATAAATGTATCACAAAAGCGGGTGGTTAACATGGTTGTAATGTATCTTGGCGCTTCAAAATAACAAAAGATAGATATAATAGTTAATATTAAGGTTATCGTCAGGGTGTGGGCCTTATTTCTGAGGTTTCCTGTTTCCACAACAGGGGACCTTTGAGACAAGGACATGCATCTCTGTGTCTCCTTTTTCCACATCTGACAGGGGATAGAAACTCTTAAAGAGGACTCTTATCAAAACTCATTTCAGATCTTTGTTCACTGAAAACATTCCATTCCAATATACCTTTTTTTTGCTCTTGCTTGATGATATTTTTCACATTTCTGAAGATATTCTTTGTGTTAATAATCTGCAGTTGTTTATTGTACTCCCTTTGCACAGCTGCACAACTCTTACATGTTACTCAGAATATATTCAGAACCTTCTAGAGCAGTGGTGTCAAACTGACAGCCCATGGGCCAGATGTGTCACTTGAAGGCCACACCACCCCAGCTCCACGAATGGGGAAAACGTCACATGATGGCAACATGACACAGCGAGTTTGACATCCTTATTCTAGAGCTTACAGAATGATTTGCAGAGTACTATTTTCTACCCTGTGACTAGGTCTGGCTCCCACCAAGCTCATTTTGTTTCTCTATCAAACATCAGTATATTTGACCTTGAACTCTGTTATTTATTAAATATTGTTCAATTTTTATTTACATTTTTATTTAATGTCACACTTTTTAAAAACAATTCTTGTCAGTCATACATGACTTCCCATCATAAGCCATCTTAAGGCCCCATTTTTGCAAATGTCTGCATTGCAGGAACAGAATCCCCACCAAGTTTCTTCAGTTTATAATAGGTGGATCTATTTCCCAATTTTGTGTTTCACTATTTTGTTTCTCCACAGCTCTGAGAATCTATAAAGCTAAATGGAAAACTTTTATAAACTTTTATCTGAAAAGAACAATTACCTCCCTCATATTTGACATTTGTTTCATTTAAAACAGCAAGTGTCAATTCTTCATTCAATAAAGGATATACTTTCTGATCATCTTTTTTTCTTTCAATGGAAGATACCTTCCTTTTGTCCTAAATCATTGATAAAGCAGTTCATGAAAAGCTTGGCATCTCTATATTTGTGCACAACTCCTAATCCATCTTGGAGCTTTTACCTTTTCTTTGCTAATGTTGAAATTAGAATCATAGAATAACAGAGTTGGAAGGGACCTTGGAGGTCATCTAGTCCAACCTCTTGCTCAAGCAGGAGAGTCTATTCCAGCCTCTCAATTGTGAGATGAGAGCTCCACCTCTAGGCCACCTATTCATCCCATTAAAAAAAAGACACTGTGAGCAGGATAAATAAAATTCATTGAGTCTGTGGCTACTGTCCCATTTAATTGTTATGGAAGGGAGCATTTTTGATAGCAATAATATCTACTCATCAAGCTAGAGAACTTTGTCCTATTAAAAATGCTCTCTTCCTTAGGTTTCATGGGGCAAATTAGTTCTTCACTCAGATACCTCCTTTCAAAATTGATCCTAATTTTTTCAATGCTACACAGTCCACTTTAGCTCCTAACCCGACACAAATTCCTGTTTGCAGGTCCTACTTAGGACCTGCAAATAAAGTGAAATAATCATTTTATTCTCTTAATATTTATTTTGTATGTTATTTAGAATGCATGGTATGATTCTGCAAAGACCAGCATAGATTTCTGACTTCAAATCCCACTTAAAGGTTACAGTTTTTTTCTTGATGTTTTTCTGTATAGATACTGGCAGCAAAAAAAATTGCTTTGTTCAAAGTTGGCAAAGCAAGAATGTCCCACTTCATATAGGGCTCTTTATCCAGAATTAAGACTAGTCTTGTACTCCCAGAAAAGTGCAACTTTTGGAATGCTCACCTTTTTCCTAAGTAAGAAGCTATTACTCATATATATATGTGAATCACATGACCTGTTCTCTTCACCCCCTGCCCCCTTAGGATCAAATGATCTCAGCATTTCTTTGGATCCCATGTTAGCCTGTTAGCCTTAGGAATTAAGCTCTGGTGTGAGCTACATTTAACTGGCATGGAAAATTGGAAGAAGCTGTTGCTAGCAAAAAGTGCTATAAGCTCTAGGTTTCAAAATAAAGCTCAATACAATCTTTCTGTGTATACTCACAAATGTCCATCCAAAGATTTTCAATTAGAGATATAAGTTACTAGTTCTTGACCAGCATTTATTTGCCCCTTATAGACAAATCAGGTTTTAGTCAGGACTTTGCAGTGGTTTTAATTATATTATTATTTTTGGTTTATATTTGGTTTTAGAAAAGAACTATAATTATTTTTCCCTGGAAGAAAAAAAAGTATATTTGGGCACTTCAGAGACTATTAAAAAGGAAATTACTTAAGACAATTTTTAATAGCCAAAAAGAATACACAAAGTAGGACTTGCAAGCAGGAATGTGTAGAACATTCTATGTTCATTTTTGGTTAATTGTAGGAAATATCGGTCCACAGATGCATTGAGGTGTTTTAGAAGATAGCATAAACACAAATAAGAGCAAAATGGGGAAAATGTGAGCTTGGTAGCAAAATGAATATATGTGATGCCTACAGCTGTCCTTATTTTCACTGTTATTTCAACATCTAATTTAAACTCATGATATATTTTGCCATTTACAGGGATTTGGTACAGAGAGAAAGATTCGTCAAGCTGGTGTTATCGACTAACTGGTCTCAAAACAACTAATATTGGAATAAGGGTGGGGTCTGGTGGAGGGTCCTGAATATGCTTGTATTCATCCCTTCCAAAATCTAAGGAGCTATTACACCAGTTTTAACACCTTCCTCATGTTATGTTTAAAAATAAATTTATGAAACAGTTTTAAAATATGCACAGTTGCATCCTGGAGAACCTAAGGTGGCGCCTTATATTAACACATTTTAGAAGCTTTTTGAATGGTGCATTTAAAGCAACTGGTAACTGCAATCTACTTTGCCTCTTTAAGTAAATATTATAGACAGTTCTATTCTGGATGACCTTATGAAATTCTGCACTGAAAAGAAATATATATATATGGACACAACATGCATATATTTTCCTTAATTCAATTTTGCCAAGGTATTACTATGCCTTAGGTCTCAATTATTTTGTCCTCTCCAAGGCAGGAAAGGCTGATTTTCTTTTCATTTTCATCCAGTTTTGAGGCTCATATGAGGATAGATATACTAACTGTATTATATAGAATCCTATATGAGTACTCAGACATTTATTTGATGGCCATATGTTAATGTTTTTTATGTCTCATTTAAATTCAGATCCATTTAGCAAGCAAAATTATCTCTTAGGTCTCATTGAACATATTTTCCAAAGTAGACGACTAGGTTTTTTTCTAATTAACTGCAATTAGCATGCATAGTGCAGAATTTCATAAGGATAAAGTGTGCCATCAGTGTGGTAACTTAAAGATATTTAAAACAATGCACAATTTGCTGCTTACAACACTGCAGCTTCTAAACCCGGTTTATTTTACTGATTTAAAAAAAATTAAAAATTTGTGCCTGAAGTGAATACATTTTTTTTGCAGCCAACACCCAGTGTACTGTAAAAGAATACTTAGGCTTTCCATAGCTGTATTGAGACTTTCATCAAGGTGAAATAGTTGATGTCTGTGTGCTTTTTTTTTTTTCTCCCTTCCTTCCAGGCCCCCCTCTCCCCATCCCTTCCCTTCCTCAGCCACACTTTATCAAGCAAGCAAACTGAATGATTGGTCTAAGTATTACTTTAACCAAAAAGATCAGGAGTTATTTACTTTGAATAGAGGGCAGTACTGTGTTTTTTCCATGTTACCTCTATTCTCAATTTAGGGTTTTTCTTCTCTGGGAGATGCATTATCTTTGTAAAACAAACATTGCTTTCTCCAATTTTTCTGTTAATGGCAAAGAATGGAAATAGAATAAAGTTTTACTGATTTTGAAAATTTGCCTCTGTCTTGTAACTTCTTCATAAACATCTCCCCCCCACTTTCCTGCTTGGCCAATTTCTGTTTTCAGAAGACATTCCAGATCCTGAATAAAAAACAAGACTTCCCCCATTTTTATGACCAGGCAATGTAACTCGAAAAAACACTTTTTTAAACTTGCAACATTTTTATCATTTTCTTTTCTCCATTTTACACACATGAAGATTAACATCTGAAATCCCAACGACATTTGCATATGCACTAGCATCTGATTAACTGAATATTGGGTCGCATTAAACATGTCTTGGTATCAATTTACAATTCACACTAACCCAAATATGCATTATTTGAATTTGTGACCTATCTGTAATCCTTCATATTGTTAGCATTAAATATTGAATACTGAATTTTACTACAATAATTGAATTTGTAGATGTTGTTTATCCTGAATCAAAATAATTCTGGATCTGGCCTGAAGCCAATTTAATAGGATTGTGCTTCGGCTTCAGTTCCAAAAAGATGCTTTCAAAGTGCAAGAACAAGAATTTATTTTATACATCAAATTTAGAAACTGCCCATCTTATAGAATGATTCTGGGCAATGTACAATTGAAACAATATATCCCACTAAGAGGCAACTTAAACAAAAATAGAAAAATTACAGTTTAAAAGGTAAGGAAAGGATCTTTCTGACATTGAGAACAATCAACCAATGGAAGAGCTTGCCCTTGGAAGCTGTGGGAGCGCCATCACTTGAGACCTTCAAGAAGAGATTGGACTGCCATTTGTCAGAAATGGTGTAGGGTCTCCCGCTTGGGCGGNAGAGATTGGACTGCCATTTGTCAGAAATGGTGTAGGGTCTCCCGCTTGGGCGGGGGGTTGGACTAGATGACCTATAAAGTCCCTACCAACTCTGATTTTATCTGTTATCTTCAAGGTTGTGTCTTTCTCTGAGAAACCCAAGCTAGTTGGCGGAATCAAGTCTTCAGATACTTCCAAAAGGCCAGGAAAGTACAGGCCCAACTCACCTCTTGAGAAGATTTCAAAGGGCGGGGGGAGAAAGCAAGAGTAGGAATTGAAAATCTTTAACTGATAAGATCTGTAACATACTCCCTCTGCCTAACTAGGTGAGACAACAGGCCAATGTAATAGGGAGAAAACAGTTCTGCCAGTAACCCATAAATATATGAAAGTACATCCTATAGAACCCTATTTTGAGTTCTATGGTTTTATGCATCAAGACATAGTAAAAAAAAAATCACCCGGGGCTGAGCAATTCTTACAAGTTGGTAAATGCAACCTCAGATGAACAACAACATATGACATATTACACCATGTCATTTATTTTAAATCGTAAAATCCATCAAGCATTTGATGAAAATCATGCAAATTTTCAGTTGACAATATAGTTCTCAATTTACAGCCACAATTGGCCCCAAAATTTCTGTTGGTAAGCAAGACATTTGTTAATTTTGTCCATTTTATGACCTTTTTTGCCACAGCTGTTAAGCGAATCACTGAAGTTGTTAGTAACACAAATGTTAAATGAGCCTGGCTTCTCCATTGACTTTGCTTGTCAGAAGGTCGCAATAGATGATCACATGACCCCAGGACATTGCAACCATTATAAATGTCAGTTGCCATGCACCTGAATTTTGATCATGTGACAATGGAGATGCTGCAACATTCATGTGAAAAATGATCAGAAGTCACTTTTTTCAGTACTTTTGTAACTTTGAATGGTTAATAAATGAACTATTGTAAGTCAAGGACCACCTGTACAGCGCCATCTACATGTGAAAGTACGTGCACATTTACATCCCCATCAACATATATCTCAGTACTAGCATGTTACATAATTTCTGATACATGTATTAAAGATAGTCCTTGGTTAACAGTTAATTGGAACCTGAAACTCTTGTCATTAAGCAATGTGGTGGTCATAAAACATGATGTCATGCGACCACACTGATTCCAGCAATTCTGGTAGTTCCAGTTGTTGACATTGACACATGGTTCTTAGTTGCAATATCACACAATCACCATTTGCGACCTCTTGCCGGCTTCCCTGTTGACCTTCCTTCGGAAAACAGGCAGTGAGAGCTGCAAACGGTGATCATAAACCTGCAACGCTGCAACATAATTGCAAGGTTGCCAAGCACTTGGATCATGAATGTGCAACTGCAAGTATCCTGCGGTCGTCGCAAATGTGAGGACCAATCGTAAATCTCATTCAGCACTGCTGTAACTTTGGTCGCTGAACAAGTGGTCCTTGCACGAGGACAGCCTGTATATAACACCACACACTTTTATCTTCCTATTCACTCTTGAATTGCATAAAATGTTCCAAAATTCAAGCCTAGTTAGTGTTATCATACACTCACAGTCACACATTTCTCTATGACCTGAAGGGGAAAAAGCCCCTAAACTGCATACCACGTGAAATAAAGCAACATTCGTCTTCCCAAACATTGACTGTTCTCTTCTTCCCTTTCAATCTAACATATAACAAATCCAGGTATAATTTATATATATATCCTTTTATCAATACCCTAATTGTTATGGAAATGTAGTAGTATGGATACTACAAGAATCAAGACTATAAGAGGGAGGGCGTTAAGTCCAGAAGAATAAGACACCTCAGCCAGTGGCAGTATTCAGCCAGTTTGCATTGGTACGAGCAAACCGGCATCAAGGATTTGACGTGGGTCGTCAAATTGGTAGTAACTTCTGGCTGGCCACACCCCCGACCCAGGTGCTGCTTGCTCCTTTGCCCCACCTACCCAATGATCGCTCACCCCGGTCCACCCCGACGCCCACCCAGTCACTCCTTATTTTTTCCCTCCCGACAATCAGCTGTTCCTCAGATCAGCTGTGCCCGGATTCCCTTCGCTTAGTTACTGCTTCACCCAGGTGAGGCCCAGGAAGGCAAAAAATGGAGGGGGCACACACCCCCACCCCTTCCATTTTTTTGCCTTCCTGGGCCCCAGGGAGGCTCCAAAATGAATGTGGGGGAGTGCTGCATGCCCCTCCTATCCTCCCTTTTGACTTCTTAAGCCCAAGGGAAGCCTTCTGGGAGCAGAAACGCCGCCCCAGGCCTTCCTGAGGCTCAGAATGCCCTAAAACGGAATGCAGGGGAGTGCTGTGTACCCCTCTTATCCTGCTTTTTGTGCCTGACTGAGCCCAAGGGAAGCCTTCTGGGAGCAAAATGCCCCCTCAGGAGGCTTCTCTGAGGCCCAGAAGGCCCAAAAAATTGGGGGGGGGGGGGTTTTGCTGCAAAAAAAATCCATGCCCATTACATGGCCATGGCCCCAAGTCACACCCCACAGAGCTGGTAGTAAAACATTTTGAATCCCACCACTGACCTCAGCCCGTATTTTTGATGAGAAAGAGGATGAAGACAGCCCCTCCCTAATAGTTCTCAGATATGCCTGTTGTAAATAATGGAGTGCTGCAGTTTGGCAAGATTCTGTCTATAGGAGTGGAATAATAAAGGAATTGCTCGGAATAATCATATGGCTTTCTTGGTTTGGGGGCCTGATACCATCTTTCTTTTAGTAACAAGAAACACTTTTTTTCAAACCACTGGGTATAGGATAAAAGTTTTTACACATACATTAAATAAGCAACTATTCCATTATCATCTTCAATTATAGCATGACAGTTTTCAATATTTATGAGTTCCTTTTCATTATTGGTACAAGGAAGATTAGCACTGAAAGCATTGGTTTCAATCCCATCATTATGGAATTCCATCATTATAGAATCACATATTATCATTCAAGTTGATGTTGAGTCTTAGTAACCATACAAATACCAAAATGATCTGTCAGCAACCTGGTCCTTCAGGTCTTCAAATGGTGCACCCATTGTAAATGAGCCCATACATCCTCCTGGTTGTCGTCCTCTCTTTCTTGCCACCTTTCCTAATATTATGGATTTCCCCAGAGGTACATCTTCGAATAATGTCTACAAAGTTCTTATAATTTTATCCATGCTGTTCTCAGGAGTTTGTTCTTCTGTTCAAAAGTATCAATACTCTATTCTCTTGTTGAAAACCCAGCTTCCAGAGTGTCATAGGGAAACCATTTCCTGTAATTCTGGTCTTTAGAGTATCTTTGCAATAATTCATTGCTATGCTACCAAGGAATAGTCTGTAGTATATTTCATGACAGATAGATCCTTAACTGCTAATAGTTGGTCCCAAAAGAGAGATGCTATCTAGCATTTTAGAATATTCATTGTTAATTCTAAGACTGGTTGCTGGAGACATTTATTTTCTTGTATCTAGTCTTAGTCCCACTTTCTACTGTGCTCCTTGACTTTTATTATTCGAGCTTTCAGACCACTAGCATTTTCAGGGACCAGACCATTCTCATCAAAATATCACTGGTGTTACTCCAATTTTAAAATCACTGCTCATTCTTTCTCTGTACCATTTAATCTTCTCAGATTTCATGTATCAATTTTCCTTGTGCCATAATCTTCACCAGATGGGTTTCCACTAACCTTCATTGCATGGTACACTGTATGCTACTGGCTTTAGTTTTATCTCTGCTACATGGAATATTCCATGCTAAAGAAAAGGAAATATTGCCAGTCATTTTTGCCACTTTTCGGCCGGTATACTATAAGCACAAGCAATGTCGAGTTTTATCTCAAGCGTTCATACTGTTATTTACAACCTAAAACTGTATGACACCCCCCGGCAAACCAACATGCTATTGGCAAAATCACATGGTGTCCGTGCGGTGCATTTACACACTCAGAACAAACTCCTCGGACTTTATTGAACTCGCAGTATTGGGTTTCATGGACAAGGGACTGACCCACAGTCCGATGACTCCATCATCTTTGTATTGTATCTCCAAATCTGATGTTCCGTGCTAGCCAGGCATGTGGAGCAACCCTGGGGAACTCTGCCATAAGTTCCTGGAGGACTGCAGGGGAACCTTCGATCGGAGACCGGGAAAACTTTTTTTTTTTTTCCCTTCAAGGCAAGGCTGCCCTCGGGAATATCCCCCTTATTCTCTCCAATTTGGACAGCGAGTCCTAAGCTTTCGTATCGTGAATTGCTTCCCACCAGAGGCGACGACGCTGCCTTCGTCAAACGACAGCCAGACTCCGGCGTTCTCCGACCACAGCTCCCTCCCGAGGCGTTTCGGCACCGGTTGATGACGTCACCGCTGTGCTACGTCGGAAGGGCGTTCCGGCGACCGCGAAGCCTGGCAGTGAAGTAAGTCTCGGAGGTTCAGACTTCACTTGCCAGCCGTTGGGCAGGGGAGGCGGTGGGGGTCTCTCCCTCTTTGAAGTCTCTTCTCCCCGAGTCTGGGGTGAGAGGAAGCGTGGAAACGGCGCACCCGGTCAGGAGAGACAGCGGTCTCTCGCCGATCCCCACCCGCTGTTGCGAGACGCTGCCTTGGAAGGTATTTGCTCCCCTCAAGAGTTGGGTGTGTCCGCCGCTCCCGCTCGAATCCCGTCTCCCTGTCCTCAAAGGGTGCCCGATGGGCCAGATGCCCCTTTAGGAGAGCCTCTGGGGGCAGGGCGTTCAATTCAGCTGCCGGAGGGTGGGTGGCGGGTCCTCCGAGGCTGATTATTCTCTGCCCGGGATCTTGAGGGCTTCGTGCAGCCTCAGCAGCCACCAGGAGCTGGTGGGTAAAGCTGGCTTGTGCTCTGTTTAGTTCACCCCACGCCCTCAGGTTTTATTTAACTACGGTTGATAGAGCAAACCGTAGCTGGCATTCTCAATAATAAGCTGTGGTTTGCAAGCCATTGTGGCTAGGTTGACAGACAGCCCTAAGGTTTAAAAAAAATAAAAATGGTTTGCTTTTTAAAGTTCCTTGTCTTATTAAGGAAACGGGATTTCCTGTCTCGGTAACAGTCCTAACATATATGTGAGGTTGATTGTTTACGTAAGGCTACCGAATATTATTTTTTTTTCTTTGCAGAATACGAATTTGAATCATTTTGCCATCGGTGCAATCTGATCTGTGTAAACTGCCCAGAATCACTTTGGTGAGATGGGCGGTGTAGAAGTTATGTAATAATATCATACCTTCAATACAAAGTATGCTGCACATTTATGTACTTATTTAGCAGGAAGCCTAATAATGTATTTGGTATCCCTTACAGTTAAGAATTGGGTTCAGATCAATTGTTCATGTGTTTTCTTTCTGTGTTTAGGTGACGACAAATATTATCTTTCTTGGGAGCTTATTAAAATTTTGCAAATGTAGGCTTGAAAAGCAAAATTGTTTTGGTTGAGAGTTTTATGTAAAAGTGACTCGGTACAGTTATGCCAGTCTGAGTAGCTGGGGTGGGAAAAGAGATGATTTATTTTGCTGCAACTTGAGATCTGATTTTAAGGCACTATATTAGTGCTAGGTCAGAAAGGGGGGGGGGAATCTTTGTAAGTGGCAGCATCTAGTTAGGGAAGATGGGATTGGATAGACTGATAACTCTTTGATGAAGAGAGGATGACCCAAAATCTTGAATAAGGTCGTGGTCTATCCATGCTTAAACAAAAAGAAGCTGTCCCAGAAATTTAAGACAAGTGCTGCCCCCATTTGGAGAACTCTGGAACATCTTGAGGAAATTGGATAACATCATCGCCCTGGATTTACTGCTGAAATAGTTATCCTGATAGGAATTTAATTGCCAGGAAAGCTACAGTATAGGATATCAAAGCAACTTTTGATATTGACCATCACTTGAATTGATTCAGATTTGAGCATTTGAGACACTTTGTTAAAAAATCCTGCTCGCAGGATCTGCCCAGGAAGTGTGACAAGATACTTCTAAACTCTTCATGAAAGTTGTGCCATGTAGAGGAATACTGTTCAACATTCTGAACTTTTAAACATCCACATTAGGAATGGACAGTATCTTACCAATGTGAATCTTATTTTTCTTAGGGTTGTTTTTTTTTTGTTTTTGGTTGAAGATTTTGCTTCCGCTCTCATGCATAATTCTGTAACACAAAAATGTTGCATCCCTGTGAATAAATCATTTTGCATTGAACTTGGTGGGATAATTTGGGAATGCTACAGTACAGCCTGCAGACTGCGTATTTTTTATATCTGTTTAAAAGAATGGAAGCTCTGGATATGTAAATTAATCCTCTTTTTATTCCAGCCTATCCAAGAAATTTGCCAGGTGTCAATTAAGAAAAAAAGAGAATAATACAAACTGCAAAGATAAGAGATTAAGAAAATAAGATGAAGAGGTGGTGGTTTTTTTGTATTTTAAGAGAAGGTGATGAGTTGCTAAAATTGTTTATACTTGTGATAAAGTGATCTTTGTTACTAATATGATTGGATAAGTGAATTGCGTTTTAGTTTGCTAACTGTTTTTCCTAATTACATTTTTTAATGTATCATTGAAGTATATTTTATTTATCAAATTTATATGCCACTTATCTCTGCCTCTTTTCTAGGCAGTATACATTCTTGTTACATAGGATATTTTAATGAAGGGTGATTTGTACATAGAATAATATATATTTGTCTTACAAATAGGTCCCTGAGGAAGGCAATGACTGAGTACAAGCTGGTGGTAGTAGGAGCTGGGGGTGTTGGAAAAAGTGCCCTGACCATCCAGCTTATCCAGAATCACTTCGTAGATGAATATGATCCTACTATTGAGGTAAGGCTTTGAGAGTATTAACATCTAAGCATAATAAATGTGTTTATGTCCTTTTCATTCTGTTTAAGACGCTGTACTTGGTTCTTAAACATTTTGTTTTATCACTTTTGGCTATCAATCACTGGTCTCTGATATTTATTTTCACTGCCTTGAAAAATTAATTGGAAAAGAATTGTTAGGAAGCATGTGGCAGAAGATGTTGTAGGATAAAAGTAAGGATGAACAATCAAACAGAGAACCATATTAAACTTTGATGTTATAAACTTTGCCACAAAGCTGAGGTGATGTAAAAAATATTAAAATGGGGGGAAATTAAATAAGAATATGTTTAATTAGATTGCTAAATTTTTAAATTTTTAAAATTTAAGAATTATGATTCTGTACCCCTTATCTCAATTATAATATCAAAAATAGTTTGGCTTATTAACATTGAATGATTGCATATTTACTTTTGAAACTGCATTGATTTTCCATAGGATTCTTACCGCAAACAAGTTGTTATTGATGGAGAGACTTGTTTGCTAGACATCCTGGATACAGCAGGACAGGAAGAATATAGTGCCATGAGGGACCAATATATGAGAACTGGGGAAGGCTTTCTTTGTGTGTTTGCCATTAACAACAGCAAATCATTTGCAGATATAAATCTTTACAGGTAAGTTCTCCTTATCAATGACAAGAGATAAGATTAAGTGGCACATTGTCCACTAGCTCTCATGGTTTTAAAAGCGAACTGTTTAGTAAGGCAATGATTAATAACTGCTGAGATATTTTACTTAATATTGTATATTGGTGCCAAATTCAACTTTGAAAATTTACCTGACACTAATTGTGGTAGATTAAGAACATCTGGTTATTGAATGGATTAGAACAGTGATCCCCAACCTTTCTGCCTTGATTGGGGGGGGGGCATATGAGTGGCAGGTGCACAGCTCCATTGTTATAAGTGGGCCTGCGCATCCTCTGCTCATTGCATGCAACTTCCATGCATGAAACTCCACTTTGTGGTCATGCATGAAACTCCACTCGTGAGTGGCAGGCACGAGTGGAAGGCGCTTGAGCAAAGAGTGCTCATGTGTGAAGCTCTATTTCACCCTGAGTGGAGCATGCATGCTCACCTGCCCACCACTCGTGGAGCTTTATGTATGCACTTGCCCATTGTTTGTGTGGCTTGGTTTAAAATAGGCCTTGCCCAGGGGTTGGGAAGCCCTGGATTAGAAAATATATATATGAAGGTAACCATAAAATAGACTTGAAGGATATTTTTTTTCAACCTCATTGTTTTACTAGCATAGTAGCAAATAAATTTGATTTCATTTCTATCCCCTTTTATCTAGAAAATAATGCAATATAATATTGGATTTAATTCCTTCAATAGAGGGTGTTAATTTGGCAGAATAATTCCTTTAGGATTACAAGTCTTTTCATTACTCAGAAGCAGATATCAGTTTTATATGGGCTGTTCATCTTGGGCTGTTCATCAATGACAGCAGAAACTGTCAGAAAAAAAGCACAGAAAGTAGTATGTGTTCACTGTCCCACTAACATATCCCATCATATCTTTCCCCAGAAAGATTCATTTTTTCCCATATCATCTCTTTCCCCAGGGAGCAAATTAAAAGAGTGAAAGATTCAGAAGATGTACCAATGGTATTAGTGGGAAACAAATGTGATTTACCAACAAGAACAGTAGACACCAAGCAGGCTCATGAAGTAGCAAAGAGCTATGGTATTCCATTCATTGAGACATCTGCCAAAACAAGACAGGTAATGAATTCTTGTATTTCTGCTGAAATCTTAAGAAAATAGCTAGAGTTATTGTTAGGTATATGGACGAATCTGATTGAGAAGGGAGACATAACATTAAAACCTATGGGTAGGAGCAGCCTTCTTGTAGGCTATTTCATTTTTTAATTTCTAAGAGCCACACTGTCTAGTACTGTTTGTATATTTATATTAATTACTAATCTAGTAGCTGAATTTTGAAGAAGTGCAGTCTACTTCCCTAAATATTTTCTGTTACTTAATAAGTTCTTAAGCATTTATGTTTCCTTTACTTTTAATTGTGAATAGCTGTGTAAGAAACAGTTTATGTTTGGGATGCAAATCTTAGTTCTTTAAAAATAGAGGAGAATTCTTAACATTAATGAAGAACATTAAATTCACCATAGAGCTTTTCAGGAGGAATATGAGAAAATAAAATGTAGGAAATAATTTACTTGCTTACACCATATGTTTCTCAACTTTCTATTCAGGGTGTTGAAGATGCTTTTTATACATTGGTTAGAGAAATCCGTCAGTATCGAATGAAAAGGCTCAACAGTAATGAAGATGGAAATCAAGGCTGCATGGGGGTGTCGTGTCTTGTGATGTGATGAGGTAGGATTAGACTAACTAATGGCTTATGTGTGACAAATATGGTATAAATATGGGGTTTCTCAACCATGATAACTTTAAGATCCATGGACTTCAACTCCGAGAAATCCACAGCCAGCACATTCTGGGAGTTGAAGTCTGCAGATCTTAAAGTCACCAACATTGAGAAACATTGAGGTATGAACTTTTTGAACTATTCAGTATTTTGAAGACAATTTGAAATGTATTGTATTTCCTTTTTTGTCATCAAGCTAATAAAGGCTAGGTCCCACTGGCCCGGATCTGGATGCAAAACGTATGCATAAAGGACACAGCGGATGAGTAAAATTTCGGGGTGGCTCCATCCGTTGTCATCCGCTCCAAAAAGTGGCGAACATTTGCATAAACAGAACAGAAAAGAACGGACATGGGTAGTATGTAGCGGGGATGTTAAATGGATGTTCATAGAAAGCCTAGCGGATGACAGCGGATGGAAGTGGATGACACCTCCGAAGGGGTTCCGGGGGAGAATTGCGAAGCGGACCGCATAGCGGAAGGGCGGATGCATAGTGGATGAAGCGGATGCATCACGGATTGCCTAAAGGAAACAAATGTATGCGGATGTATATTCGGATGCAAAGCGTTCACTGCGCATAGCGGGGAGTATGAATTGCATCAGCTCCGCGGATATAAAAGGATGCAGCACGCATGACAGTCAGCATACAGGGGAAAGACGTGCTGCCACATACATCTTGCAGGAAACCACCATGGTTCGTCAGTCAGGCAAGAAGAGGAAGCCCGTGCCTACCTTGTTCAAGCCCTGGCAAGGTGAAGAAGGCCAGAACCAGCATCCCACCCCCGGCACTGACCTGAAGCTGCTGCTGCTGCTTGCTCTGCTGCTGCTGCTATGGTGGACCAGCCCCAAGGCCCTCAAAGCCCTACTGCTGAAGGCCCTGCTGCTCAAAGCCCCTGAAGGCAGTAATGATTATGTACTGCTCAAGCCCGGAAGGCCCTGCTGCTCAAGCCCCTGAAGCCCTGCTCAAGACCCTGCCAGAGGGAAGGAAAAGAGGCAAGGAAGGGAGAAGGGAAAGAGGAAACAGTACACCGTTTCTGAGGAGCATGAGGATGAGGTGCTGGAATGGCTGAGGGAGAACCATTACCTCTGGAGAAAGGGCCACAGACTCTATCGCGACACCAAGAAGAAGCAGGCAGCTTGGAGAGACAAGGCAGGAGCTGGGGTACACTGCAGAAGTACTTCCTTGGATGGTGGAAGCACATGCACACCTGGTATGGCAAGCTACACCTCAAGAAATCCGGGCAGGCCGCTGTCAAGCTCACTGGGAGATGTACATCATGGCCAAGTGCAGTTTCCTAGAGGGTGAGATCCGCCAAATGAGGAGCAGCCCTTCTGAGACCCTCTCCCTCAGACAGCCCACAGACAGCCAGTCCTCTTCCAGCCAGGAGCCAGCTACCCTGTCCAGGCAGGTGTCTTCAGAGGGCCCCACAGCAAGAGACCCCCCTGACAGCTGCACTCCCATGCCGGCAGACTTGGAGGATCCGTGCAGGATGATGCCCTGCTGTCACAAATGGAGGAAGAAGCAGCAGCCACCAGAGGGCTAACCCACCCCCACCCCAGCTCAGAGGATGCAGGCAGAGAGGCAGACTGGAGGCCAGGACCCACAGTGTGCTGTTGGAGATCAGGGACACAATGAAGACCAGCACAGAACTTCTCTCTCAGCTGGTCCATTGGACAGAACATCCTCGGCTGGGAACACCTTTCATCACCTACGTGAGCCACACCCTCAGGGACCTGCCCGAGGCCCGGTACCAGGAGATGGAGAAGATCAACAGCACTTCTGCACAACTCTCAGGGCCGAGCGTAAGCGGCTCCTACCCAGTCCAGGTCTGCTCCTCCACTCCAGGCGATGTCACAGCCCTTCACAGCTTTTCAACATCCCCTCACCTATCAAGGCTATGACTACCAGGACTTCCACAGCAGAAGCAGCACTTCCAGTCCAGGCTGAGGTTCATCGGACACCACAGACGCCAGTCCTCACCCACCTGCAGACCAGACAGCCCACTACACTCCTCCTTCCTCCACCCCACAGCCAAGCCTGTCAACGGACAATCTGTCATCAGTCTTGGGCCTGACATCTCAAGTCCTTGATGAAGGGCCTCTCAACCTCACGGGACTGAGTCAGCTCTCGGATAGCTTCCTGAAACACACCACCACCTGTTGTACTCCTCGGAGCCAAGCACCCCAATGGTGCCTCAGACCAGCACTCAGCCACAGCCACCTCCACAGTCCCTGCCCACTTAACAGCTGAGACCATGGACATGTCTCAGAGTGACTGAGAATAGTGTCAGAGACTGAGTTGTTTACTTGTTAACTTTATCTTTGGTTAAGATACTTTACTTAGTTCATTTCGTTATTTAATGCAGTCATAAAGTTTATCTCAGAAAGTTTATCTTTACTTAAGAGACTGAATACAGTTTAGCTTGTTTTCATTATGCTTATTTAAAAAAGTCATAAAGTTTACCTAGAAAGTTAATAAAGGTTATCTTTGCTTAAGACAGACTTAGTTTACTTGGTTCATTTTTTTACTTAATAAAGTGTTGGTGAAAACTTTGAAAAAATGGTTAAGCCTTGCATGCTTGTGGGATAGATAAAGATAGTTGTGGGATAGATAAAAACCTCCAGTGCAACCATAGTGGGACTTGTATGGTCCACGCATCCCAGCGATCCAGAATGATTTTCTCCCACTTTTTAAAGAAAATATTGGTTGTCTGTCTAGGTGTCCTTCTACATACTCTTAGACATACTGCAGACATCCTAAATATACGAGATACATCCCAGATAACAAACGTTTTGTCCTGTTTTTAATACTTTATATACGAGATGCATACGCTTACATCCTTTCTATTTCCATGCTACTAACGCTGTGTAGACGTTCCGTGTACCTTTTGTTCCTCCCTCTTTCCATTTTCAGCTGCAGCGGATGTGAGTTGAGGGATGGCCAGAGATGCAGAGAGGATACAGCGGATGTTTAATGGATGATAACGGACATAGAACGTTTGTTCTATGTCGCGCATGTACATCGTACGCGGCGGAAAGTTCATCCACTCACAAAGTTTTGTGGCAGCTCAAAACTTCTTGCGCGGATGAAATCGCAGTGGACGGGATGCTCGACGGATAGAGCGTGTGAACAAGTATGAGTCAAGCTTTTTTTAACGTTTTACATCCTTTTTGCATCCGTGAGTGCAGTGGGACAGGGACTTAAGGATATGCCTCTACAAAACTCATTTACATTAAAGGATTAGCAAAAAGTACTTTGTACTCTCATCATTACTGGGGAATGTTGCTTTATTGTGTTGCAGATCAATTGAAGTTGGTGCAATTGGTACCAATGGCATCAAGTGTCTGGAAATCAGAATTAAATGTGCAGGTCTTCTTGGATTTTGAAGAGAAATTCTGAGACAAATATGTGCTAATAATATTTTATGTCTAATAGAACAGAGCTAATAAAATATATTTATCTATTTCAGTTGCCTTCGATCATCCATCCAAGTTCAAAGTTGAATCTTAATTCCACTGTTGCATTTCATGACGATGCCTTGGCCAGTATCATGCAAGTTGCCAATTGATCAATACTAAAACATATCAGCACCAGAAGATACTGTTTCTGAACATCTACCTCTTTGCTCAGTTGAGCATGCAAAGAAAATCTCATACGTTATGTGTGGGATTTTTCACTTTCCTTTTTTGGGTAGGTTCAAACAGAGAAACTGATTAAATGAGAACTATAGAGGCCCAATGCCTTGAAAGAAATAACATCTCATTTTCTGGAAAGAAGGCTGGAATGAATTGTGATCATGCTATTCCGAAAAAGCAATTGCACAGCATTGCATGGTAACATTATGCTTGATTTCTTGTACGCCATTTTAAACCAGGATAATATTTGTCACATTTCCTATATTATGTACTTAAATATTCCTATTGTACATTAGGTTAATCATATCTAGTTCTAACCTCTTTAATTCTGGCCTTTTTATAACAAAAGTAAGATTATTTGATTTTCAAGTGCCTCTTTACAAAGGCAAGCTAGACCTTAAGCCTTATCATGCTGGTTGCAGCTCTGATTCCTAGCTGACCCATCCTGAATGTTTAAAGCTGACTCAGTTCATTGGTCTGTGTTAACCCAGTATTATCTATGCTCGGCTTTATTGTCTTATCCTTCTATTTAGGCTTCCCAATGAACTGTATGTGGGAACTTTTGCAGAAGGTATTTACTAGGACTGGGCTTCGTTGTCAGAGTTCCTCACATCATTGGCTGAAAAGCACTTTGAGATTCAGATTTTCCTGAGGAAATAGCAGTCAATTGCTATTTTCCAGTTTTAAATATAATACATTCCATTTACCTTGTGCTTGAAGGTACTGGTGTTTTCATCAGGATCACTTATTAGCTGTGGATATTGTCAATAACTGTTACTCCATTCTCAGTCATAAAACATGGCTGTGTGAAGCTTGTGTAGAAAAAAATCTGTTTTATCCCAGCTTTTTCTGCACTTCTATTTTTACTTAAACTTATTTACTCCTTTGATACCTTTGTCAAGCACAGTGTCTTTAGACATTCTAGCAAAGAAATTTATTTAGGGAATCAACTTCATTGGCATTATTTGTTTTGAAAGCTCTCTCCCAGCTACTGCTGTGCAGTGAAACTAGAAGTGAAGAGCTAGGGTAAAATGGAACAAGAGAAGTAGAGGGTGACCTTAATTTTCCTGCTACTTAAAAGTAGGATTAAATTGATAACTGTACATTTATCCTTACAAAATATGGAGCTGGATTCCTCAGTAGCCTCCATACCTCTATCATAAAAGAAATGGAGCTGTGAGTTTTCCTTTGCTGAGGAGTAGTTGATTGGGTTACTATTTATATGATGTATCCAAAATCTGGTCCTGAATACCATGTGTGTATATCATCTCACTTTCAAGTGAGTGAGGGAACTGCCTTCACTGAAAGTAGATGCTTAAAATGATGTGAGGTGATATAAAAGCTGTCTGTGTGACTGTTTTACATATCTGATTGATGTGGTTACGTTGATTGAAGCACAGAAATGACTTCAATAGAAATGGAGTTTATAGTCATTAAATGTTTACTGGTTTACAATATTGCCATTTTACTGCATACATTCTAAAGTTGGATGGAAAACCACTGTCCAACCTTATCCAAACTATCTTATCATCAAGTGAGAAAGTTGGCATATTATTTCCTAAATATATAACTTAATGGATCATTTCAGGCATACTTGATCTGAAGCTAATTTCATGCAGCATTACATAGGGCCATACAATAATGTGTTCATATGCTTTACTGCTGGCTAATGTGCTAATATTTTACCAAGAAAATCAGAGCTCTTTTTCTTGAGAAACTGATGTCATCTGAGCAATACATTGATACTGTTTAAAGTCCTTTTGCATGTTGCTCAGTGCTCCATAGCATTCAATTTTTCCTCAGCATGATTCCTTTGCTCTGTGGAAGATATGTGACATATGCAATGGTGAACATAGTGAAATTTGCTTAATTTCAATAAATTGGCCAGCTGTGTAAAGTACAGGAGCACTACTGCAGAACATGGGACTGCTTAAATAGAAGTACAGTGAATTGTTGGGCTTAAAAGAATTATTGATACATCACACCTCTTGGTTAGCATTTGCAGTTTGAAATTATAATTCCAGGAACCTGAATATTAAATGTCATTTTTGGCTTAGTGTTCTGCATGTTTGCCAATGAATTCTCCAGATCACTGTTTGTCTCTGTAGCACTAAGCAAAAAAGGAATTCAATGGAGAACATTTTAAATAACACACAGCAGTGATAAATATGAAGTTAAATCTCATTTACATGTAGTCCTTGACTTACAGCCACAGTTGAGCCCAAAATTTCTGTTGCGAAGCAAGGCAGTTAAGTGAGTCATAAAGTCACTTTTTTCAGTGGCGTAACTTTGAATAGTCACTTACAACCAGTCATTAAATGAATGGTTGTAAGTTGAGGACTATATATTAGGACATTTATGAAAGCAAGCACACAGATTATTTATATAGGATGGTTGCTCACAAATTGCCATGAACAGATATATGAGTAAAATAAGTGCATAGTTTTGAATAAGAGTATGGTATATGCTGATAGTGTCCGTTGGTTGCAGATTTTAAAAAAAAGTGTTTTAAAATAACTTTTACAATCATCTTCCTCAGCTGATCAGGCATATCTTTGTTATTATTTTAGAAAAGAATCTCACTGATTCATGTAAATCTGCAAAGCCCTTTCCAAAACAAGCTGGATTTTTATTTTACTCAGCTCACAACATTGAAACTTAGATATGGAGGAAAAAATGTATTGCAAGCTGGGCTTCCAGTTACGATTCCTTTTTTTTCTTCTAACTGATTATAATAATGCTGTTGAAATTACACTAATAATTTGCTGTAGGTGCCATACATGTTAATTTTGCTGGACTGTTGAACAGAAAACAAGATTACAGTGTTTGATTTGCTTAATATTTTTAAACATTTTCCATTACTAAAAGGATATGCCTGATACAGCAGGATAATAATATGCAAACTTAGACAAAATGTTGATTCTTTTTAAAGGAAATGGTTTCCTTCACAGGATGAATAGCTTTTGTAAGTTGCCTACTGTGTCATGTGTGGATTGTCTTGTTTAATGTTTCAGAATGTTTAATATACTGTTTCAGAAATATTTGTGCCCATATGAAAATGTAATTGATCCACTGAATCTTATGGTCAGTTTCTTGTGTTATTTTCTATCTGTGGTTGTGTTGTTTTGTTTTTTTTAAATACCTATATTGATCTCTAAACTTTGGTAAGATACATTTGGACTATTTGAAAACAAAAGTGCCTTTGTTACCTAATAAATTTGAATTCTTGGAATTGTACGTACAACTAGAAATGTCCAATCACAGCAAGTGACAGCAATTTGCCAATTTGGGCTGATTTTGGAAAAGATAGGTGGGGTTGAGTGAAGTTAGTATCACAAGACTATTTTGACAAAAAATCCAACAAACCATTCCCCTTTCACCCGCCTTCATACTATTGCCATATAATCATTAGGAGTCAAACTTCACTAGAAAGACTTAAAAAATTCCATCTTTTTTATGTGTGCATAAAATATGATTGTGTATTGCTAGTCCCTTTCTCATCTTCCATAATATACTTATGATAGAGCCTAGACATGTTTAGGCTCTATTTTACATGGACAAAACAAGAATGAATGACAAGATGCTATGTATATCAGTGAAGGTCGTCATTGATAAAACAACGAAGTCAAGATTCTGATCATAATTTAGAGGCAGCTAAAATTAATTCTAAACTTCTGGAGCTGATATTCTATCACTTTATGTTTGGATAACAAAGTGACTTATTTTAAGAATACTGTCATATTTGCTGTAACACCTGATTTCACCTTTAGTTATGCTTATTTTGAGGTCTCATATAGCTGAATACCAGTTAATATGGGACAATAGATGCTGTGTGGATTAAAAAAAAAATAGGCCATGCTTCCATTGTGTGGTATTTCATGAACTTACTCTCTGGATTTCCAGACCACTAAATGTTAAAGGTTGACATATTGTCAAAGCACTAAGTCTAATTCCATTGTAATGTAATCATTTTTGAATATGTTTAACTAAACACTGTTTTCCCCCCTAAAATATACAAATATTTCTTTGGTGTGTTTGTTTAGTAATTGGATCAGAAACAACATCCCCTACTTTACATTGTGAAATGTGGGCAATTCATAATTACCAGAACCTGTAACTATTACAAAGTGAATGCTTCTCAAATGATGTGGATCACATTCAAAACACCTGGGAAATTTGAATAATTACAGCACATTTTGGCTGGGTCAGATCCTTAGATTGTTCAGTAAAGCAGTCCCAGGTATTGTGGTCAGTCACAGATCTTTAGCTAAATGTTTGGAAAGTTTTTTAAAAAATTGTTGTTATTGTAGACTGGCAGAAATGTACATTTCTGTCAAAAAGAACAAGAAAATGTATGTTCACCTACTCTATTTTTTTTCCTAAAGTACATTTTGTAGTATGGGTGAATTTCACATTCTTCTTCCTTAAAAAATAATGGAAATTCCAGAACAACTCATTGACCACATGAGAAACTTATATGCAGGGCAAGAAACCACACCATGCTATTTAATACTCGTTCCTCCTCCTATTTTCTCCACAAAAATAACTCTGTGAAATAATTTGGGTTGAGGGAGAATGACTGGGCTAAGGTTATCCATCCAGCTTTCATATTGAAAAAAGTGGAAGATATAAGACGACAGCCAGCAGCAAGATATGAAGATGGCTTCAGTTACAGTGGGGATGAGTGTACCATTGGAAGACCTGAAAGACCAGATTAGGGATTGATAGTCATGGGGAAAACCTATGTGGTCACTAAGAACTGAAAATGACTTGATGGCACATGATCACCTACAGTTTAAAAGATATAACCTGAAATCAAGGCTGGAAACAAATGGCACCAATAACATCTTACTTAGCAGTCAAGATATGCAGAAAGCATCATCTAATAAATCCTGGAGGGAACAATATTCTAATCAAGGACCTAACAAGGAAGAAACTATAATCCTAGCCAAGCTGTTACATATAAACAATCAGCAAGCTCCACCCTCCTGTGCACTGATGATACTATCTCGCCTGGTAATGAAATGTTTACAGGAAAATATATTGTATATTTTCTACTGGTGTTTCATTATGATTTTAGAAATATCTTACCAATTATTTCTCTCTCGAAAGAAGCAGAAGTTTCAATTTTCAATTTTGATATATTAAAAATATATTTTACTGTAATTTTTAAAAGAAAGAAAAAATAAAATACCATCATAAAGGAGCAACTGGAAAAGATATAAGAGACAATCAACATCTTCAGAGGAATACAATTCACAAGATAAAAAACAATATGCTATCCTTCCTGGATATCTGAGACGGATGGTTAAGAAATATAAAATATAAAAAATATCAGCAGAGGAAATGGCAGCAAAGTAGAAACACTAATATCAAAAAAATTCACACTAATCAAGTGTTCTATTAAAGTAACAACTCAAACTCCCACAAAAGGAGCTGTGTAAGGATATTATTCAGATGAGCAGAAACAACTGCAGTAACCAAGAACAGAACAAACTGACTGCCTATACATCTTCCAGCAAAATGGGTGTTCATCCCAAATTGTGAAAAGAAGCAAAACATCTTCAAAGAAAAAACAAAGTCCAGTTGCTTCCAGAAAAAGGGCCTTTGGGATAACCATGACCTGGATGACTAACAATTTGGTTTGAACACCCTTTGAATAAGTAAGAATGGATTTGCAAATATTTCTTCATATGTAAAATTAAGGTAACTGGGCAGCTTAAAATCGTAAAAGGTAAAATCTAAAAACAAGTTAGTACAAAAAGTAAAACACTGGCTCAATTAAAAGATGGGGAGGGCAGGAGCAGGACGGGGAGAAGTGGGATCTGTTGTTAATTGATCAACTACTTCCACTGTATTAATAAAAGTTTACTGTGGTTTATAAATTACAGTGAGTTCACAGAACATATGTGGACTAGCACCATGTGTATTCTAGGCCACAGAGATGTAGACTGGGGAATTGTTGCTATCTAAGGATCAAATAAGTTCAATTTATAAGCTGTCTCAATCATCCAAGTGACTCTAAGCAACAAATATTAAGGCAGTGACCAAAAAATAGTAAAGATAGTAAATATATATTATGATGTTGGACAGAAATACAGAATACAATCAAGAATAAAATATCAGTGTCAGTGCACAGTATTAAATCATCTGAAGCCTGCTGGAAGAGCCCCATGCTTTGCTAAACTGACAATAAGGCTGGGGTTGTATAGATAACAAGGGGAATTTTGTATCTTTGTCGTTCTCTATCACAAAGCCATAACCTCCAAAATATTTCTGCACACATTTTTTGTTCTTTTTCTGATGACCCTACTCTACTTGATCTGTCTTTTTGAATAAAAGAAATCACACAAGAGCTCAAAAGGGAATTAGTGTTACTGTAAAGCCTGAAGGTCATTCTTGGTTTCAGATGCAGTTTTAATACCTTTGACATTAACTGCAGAAATATTAGAAGCAAATGTAGTTTTACCGCCAGCTATAGGGGGCAGATAGTTTTCTGAAAACAGATTGAGAAAGCTGGGAAGGTCTTCCCAAGGATGATATGTGGGACTGGACTGCCGAGATTGAGTAAATTAACAAATTGAGCTGGGCCTGAACACTGGGATTTAGAAATGGTTCCAATAGCATTTCAAAATGAAAGAATATTGGAGGAAATTCCAACAAATAATTAGCCTCTTTGAGAGATCAGTAACTTGTGATTCCTGTATTCAGCTGTAGTTGATGTGAAAGAGATTTTCTGGAGTTAAAAGTAGTTCTGCAGGTCATGGGTCTCCAACTTGGCAACTTTTAAGACTTGTGGACTTCAACTCCCAGAATTCCTGAGCTAACATGACTGGAGAAAGAATTCTGGGGTTTGAAGTCCACAAGTCTTAAAGCTGTCAAATTTGAAGACCCTGATTCTAAACCCTAAATCTTATCTGCACATATTGTGGTGAGTCCCTGTGGCAACATTCTCAGGTAGGAGATGCTGGGAGAACACAGGTTACAAAGATTTTGATAAGGAAAACTATGTTTCCTATCTGACCTGACCTTCAGCCCTTAAGTTAGCTTATTATTATTATTATTGGGCACAGTGGAGAATGCTGATCTGTATCAATGCTAAAGTAAAATTTGACTAACAAGTCAATAGAAATCCTTTGATGGGATCTTCTCCTTCAAGACAAGCAATAAAATAAAAATATTGGGGGGAAGAAGTCTAGACATATTCTGACAGAATATCCTTTCAGAGGAAAAAAAGTATCCTTTTTAGGTGACAGATTTAGTATTTAGATAATGCTTCTAATTTTTTTTCAGTCCCTTGAAAAAATGCTGCCTGAGGAATTCTGGATTGATGTCCAGACCTGTTAAGTTGTCAAGGTTCAGAAACACTGCTCTGAATTATGGGCAGTAACTGGCTAAGTCTATGCTCTTCCATCAGACTTCAATATCGTTTAGGGCAGGCGTGTCAAACTCGCAGCATGTGGCCAGATGTGTCACGTGCTGGCCCCACTCCCACCCAGTTTAGCAAAGGGGGGGGGAAGTCCTGATACATCAAGCAACTATGCCTTGAAGACGCATGTTTGACACCCCTGGTTTAGGGTGCTGCATGAACCCAGTCTACTTTATAGCTTAGATTTTCTTTCATATGGGATGCCTGTGGCTGGAAGCAGAACCTTTTCACAGCAATGGCTCTTTGGCATCAATTATTCCTGATTATTTTTTTTGTTTATTTACGGAGAAAGAAGATTGTGGTTATTGATTATGGTTTTTAATGCTGTAGTTCATACTGAACATTTGAATAAGCATACTTTGTGAATCTGTCAAATGCATAATAAAAATAAAACAAGATGTCACATTTGGGATATGCAAAATGCAAAAATGCTTACATAATAAATTATATATATGTATGAATATATCATTAATATTCATGTAATATATATGTAAGTATGTGGGTTTATAATAATATCTTGTTTTGGTTCAAAAATTGCTAAATGGGGTACATAGCCAACACAGTGAGGCACACATGCAGATTAGTGCACTCCTCTAAAAAGAGAGAGAGAGAGATAAATGTTGCTCAAGTAGAAAAGATGAGTGCCTGCCCATTGATGCCAACCAGAGCCCAATATAGGATGCTTCCCATAGTATTTCATTTGTGATGGTTTCAATGTACATTTCAATTAACCCTAAATAAGTCCATGGCATTATTGGCTGCAGCGAAAAGTTAGTCTGACTGCAGCTTTAAATAGTCTGTTGCTTGCTTGTTCATTCCTTTTAGAGAAGAGGAGTTGAATTACAAGAGCACAGATAAATAATAAAATGAGCACTAGCTGGCTGTGAACCTTCACTCTTCCACTTGGCTATTCCAAAGTCAGTTCCTGAAAACTTTACTGAGGTGGTAAGAAAATGCCACAGGTGAAAATTCCAGGTAGGTCTACACCCAGTAGGTTGATAGGTAGAGTTAATCTCTAATCTAACTACACTGACTTGTACCTATAAAAGCTATTTTCTATTTTTTTTAATTAAGTATTGTACTGGGGTAAAAATAATTTGAATGAGGAGTTTGTAAGCCTTTTAATTTTCCCCAAAGGAGTCATTTGATAGACACCAAATATGTGAAAAAAGATGGAAGAGACTGTGAATTCAGTTCAGCAAAACCCACTCCACTCCCATCCCTGAGCAGAAACTCATAAGGTAATGAGTAAGATGGTAAACTGAGGGCAAATTAAATGTGCCAACCTATGCCAGGCAGGAGTTTACTCAGAAATTTATTATGAACATGGAACAACTAGGAAGCTGAGAAAAAGAGGGGCAGGGGAACCAGAGAAATAATAAAGATACCATTTTTTGTTAAGTTTTACTGTTTTGTTTAGAGGCAACTATTGAAATATTAACATTCTCTCAAAAGAATTAACAGGCATTGCAAATCTAACTTCTTCATGGAGCATGTAGTATATAGTATATGTGAAATATATATTTTACTAAGAAAATATTCATATCCAGTTCATTGCTTTTCTCTGCACAACACTTATCTTTTGAAGGTAGAAGATTCTTATCTTTGAAGGTAGGAAAAAGCTTGTGTAAGAGCTTTGGATGGATGTCTCAGGATCTGTGCATCTAATATTTATGAATATGTAACTATTAAGGTATACATTGGAAGATACAATATATATTTGAAGAATGTGTGGAATTGTTGGTGATGTGACTCTCATATTTATGCTTAGGGTTGTCTTTGAGAAGGCTGAGTCTTTAAGAACATTTAAATTTCTCTTGTGGAGTCTATGATGTCATCCAATGCTTTGTTAATGCAGGATCTAATCTGGGTCGGTGACCAGGACCAGAAGTTCAGTCTTCCAAGCTTTTGTACTCATGCTGGAGCCCGTCCTCAGGGAACTAACATTCCCTCTCACCAGAATGTGCTGGATGGGCTCCAGCATGAGTCCAAAAGCTTGGAAGACTAAACCATTGGCTCTGGTCACTGACCCAAATCGGATCCTGCAACATTAACCTTGGATACATTTATTTGCCTTCATTTGCTTTGTTAATTTTCTTTCTTTCTTCCTGTTGAACAATTAATAAAAAGTAACATGCAGAAAGCTTAAGCCACAGTTTTTTGGATGTTTGTCTATTGAAAATAGGAATTGTATATGTGAGAATGAAACATCTGCAACGTATTGAAGAAAGTATTGTCAAGGAGTAAATATTTGAAATACAGATAGTCTTTGAGATATCACCACAATTGGGACTGGAACTTCCATTGCTAAGCAATGAAGTTCTTAAGTGAATCAAATCCAATTTTACAAACTTCTAGCCATGGTTGTTAAGTAAGTTACTTCTTCATTAAACAAACCCAGCTTTCCCCATTGACTCTGCTTGTCAGAAACTGGCAGAAAAGGTCACAAATAGCAATCACATGACTCCAGAATGCTGAAACAATCATAAATAGATGGCAAAAGTGTGAGGATTTGTCACAAATCACTTTCGTCAATTGCATCATTGGCACAATTTACCCTGGGGAGAAAGCTGTCTGGCTATCTGGCTACTGCTGGGTACAGAGCTGAATGTGAGTCACTCTGTTCAGCATCTCTGTATCTACCTCTGCATAGTGCTGCTAGGGCTTCTCTATTGTTGTAGAATGTGGCTCTTGGCAACAATGACATGGGCTTATCAGATATCCGGACAAAGGAGAGCCCCTTTTTGTCTTTATGTCTTCTGGTCTGGCAGGCAAAAGCTTAAAAATAGTTGTTGTTTGGCTTTTTTTATTGTCTTGTCTCTGGGGTTTAGGGACATTTTTCACAACAGTAGCTCCTCAAACTTTTGTGGATTGTGACCTTATAAATTCTCCACTTCTTCCTTTTTCTCATCTGTCAATAGTGTCAACAGCCTTCATTTACATTATTGAATTTATTTCCTGATTCCAGCAATTACCTTCAGTTCAGCCCCTTTCAATCTATGATCATGGAGTCTGTTGGTCACATGATTCATCATATGTTTCTGTTGTGAAATTTGAAAACTGCATTGTGGACAATTTTACGTTATTGCCATATGTTGTTGAAAATAAAGATTGGTAGAAAAAAAGTGCAACTGAAAAGTCAGTCTTTTGATTTCATACGTATGTAGGCCTAGGTAATTTTTTGTGTGTGCATTTTTGCTGTAATTTTTGACATAGATGCCAACTAAGCTAAAAAGTTAGTGAGTCTTCTCCCACACCCACACATTTGTCCTCTTTTTCAGCTGTCTGCATCGTTAGCTGCTAACTCTACACAGAAAGAACACCTCTAGGCAGGAGGTAAAAATCCAGAACAGGACTGCCTCTCTTACCATCTTCTATTTTTTGTCTTCAAGGAGAGATGGTTGCATTCTTTCTAGCCCATTCCCAATATACAATGTCACTGGCATTGCACACAACTGTCACTAACCTCGTCTCCAGCATATCTCTTTAATCATTATGACATGTTATGCTTTTCTTGTTTATTCCACCTGCCTATCTCTTGCCAAAGCATTATCGCATTCTTGCTACTTTGTATCAACAGATCAGATACGCATCTGATTATTACTTCACCTCTACTGTAAAATGGTAATATTAGTTGTAGTTTAATGTTGTGCAATACATTAGCAATCATTTGGATGTGTTGGGAACGCAGACTACAGGTACAATACTGTACATCTCCCTATGATTGAGAGATGGCTTTATGAATGTACACAGTTCAGCAATTCCAGCCCTTCCATGTGCTGGCAGAATTTGGCAGAAGCCCATGGAGAGAGGCCTGTAAAACACGCTTGTTGTTTTCCCCCTTTCCCCATCTCATCCACTTCTGATGAATGAACTGCAGTTTAAAAAAAATCTGGAGAAATCCAGGTAACGGGAAAAGAACAATTGTTTCAGGGAATGTCTATTTTCATAGTCATAGGAAAAATGTACAATCAGGAATTTGCATTAAGTACTTTATTTCAGTTTTTCTTTTTTTTTCTTTTTTTCTTTTTTAATTTTGATTATGAGAACACAACACAATACACCCAACTTAACTTTGTTATACATATATACATTTTATTTCATCATTTGTAATCTCCTTATTTAATATATTAATTACTAATTAATCTAATCATAACTACTAATGTTTCTACCTTGTCTTCTGCTACATAACCATTGAAAAAAAATATTCCATGTTTTATAATATTTAGACTCTCTTTTATCTTTTATTTCTAAAGTTCATCTATCTGATTCTGCACATGCCATAATTTTTCTAATTATTTCTGTTTCTGGAGGTATGATTTCATTTTTCCAGTATCATGCATATATTATTCTAGCCACCGTCAATACATGCGCTATTAGATACATTATTTCCTTCTTTATTTTTTTATTTTATTTCAATTTGATGTGATGTGTTATGCTAAAACTTGTTTTTAAGTATTTGTGCAAGATATAGAATGAGTTATTTAGTTCAGCTTTCAATCAGATCTCAGGCTTATATTTATGAAGATACAGTTTTCCTTTAGAACATACAGGCAGTTCTTGACTTATGGCACAGTTGGGTCCACAATCTCAGTAATTATGTGAAGATCACACAATCACTTAGCTCAATGACTGCATTCAACGACTCCTGGGTCATCCAATTGCAGTTGTTAAGTGAAGCATCGAGATACTTCAGGGGGAGGTCCAGGGCTCACTGGCAAATGGAAACATGATGCAGGCCAGAAGGCATCAGTCAATTCCCCACCTAGTCATAAATGGGAGCTTTCAGCCAGCTCCAAGGTCTACCAGCATGCATGAAGTTGCTATGTGCCTGGATGCTTTCAGTGTGCTTCCCACCAAGTCACAAGGTCACACAAAGTCTCAGCCCTTTAGGAGGCTCCATTTTAAGATTGCTAAAATAGCACCCACTTTCAGAATAGTCTATGCAGGAAGGCCACACCTTGTATTCGCTGTGCTTGTCTCTCCGAAGCTGCAGAAAAACAGAAAAGGAAACTGTGTGCTGCTGGATTCTGGAAAAGGCTAAGGTCTCCTGGTCATGGCCAAAGATGTCTGGGCCATGGCTGCTTTGTGCATACTGGTAGGTCCTGAAACCATTCTAGGAGCCTCGGTGGTGCAGTTGTCAGAGTGCAGTAAGCAAGCTACTTCTGCTTACAGCCAGCTGTCTGCAATTTGGCAGATCGAATCTCACCAGGCTCAAGGTTGACTCAACTTTCCATCCTAACAAGGTGGGTAAAAGGAGGACCCAGATTGTTGGGGGGCAATATGCTGACTCTGGAAACCGCTTAGAGAGGGCTGTAAAGCACTGTAAAGCACTGTAAGCACTGTAAGTCTAAGTACTATTGCTAGTGCTACAGGCTCTCTTGTATGGATAGGTAGGGAGGGAATAAGCTGAAAACCTCCAGGGCTCCTGGATATGGCTGGGTGGCTGGAAGGAGACTTTCTCTCTGTCCCCTCAGCTTACAACCTTTCCTTCTGGGAAAGCTGGCAGTAGAGATTGCAAATGGTAATCACATGACCGTGGGGTGCTTGACAACTAGACATAGGTATGAACAGGCTGTCAAGGGCCTAAAATGTAGCCGTGTGACCATGAGGAAGTGGTAGTATGAACTGGAAATGCTTTATGGGCAATTGAACACCGCTTATGAGGCTGTCATAACTGCGAATGGTCAATTAAGTACTGGTTGAAAATGAAGACTTTCTGTATAGTAATTTGTTCCCTAGCATGCTGGCTGGGGACTTCTGAGATTTGAATTCACACATCTTAAATAGCCAAGGTTGAGAAACATTATATTATATTTTCTTTGAGATGTTTCTTTTTTGACTAATTTGCCAATTGACATAAGTGGTACCACTACCAAGCTAGAAACTGGGAGACCTGCTTACCTAGGAAAGCAGGTAACTTTCATCCAGTAGCTGGATGACTTTGGGCCAGTCACCCTCTCCCAGCCCAAACTGAGAGAGGGTTGTTGCTGTGGGGAAAATAGGAGGAAGGTTTGCCATCCTGAGCTGTTTGTAACAAGAATAAAGGCAGGATATAAATATAAATAAATAAATAATACAGGAAATTCTATAATTTATCTTCCATGCTGAATATTTGCATTTTAATCTTAAAGTTAAATAAGAAAAAGGGAAGTGTTACAGTATATTTTATTTTTTAAAACTAAGGTTGATTTTATTTATTTCTTTCAAGAGTGGTTTATTTCCCCAAAACAAGGATACCAGTTAGCATGAATCTACCCTACATAGCCAGGAGATGGCATTGTTGGAATTATTTCAATTTTTGCATTTTGATCTTTTAATTCCCTCTTTTGTTTTTAGTTCTTCATCACTGTCTGTTTCAGCAGTTTTCTCCCCACCTGTTCCCACATCACTCCATCATATCAACTATAACCAATAAAAGAGAAATGCAACTTTTCTTATAACAATAAAAGAGCAAATGCAACTTTTCTTTTAGTGATTATATGTACAGGTATCTTGTAAATCTCACTTAACTCTCACTAAATCTCACTTAACAATTGCCACATTTAATGACTGTATAAATTTCTACTAAGGTTATATTACAGAATTTCGCAAATCTGAGAATATTATATATATTATTTATATATTATATATATACATATATATATATATGTATATATGTATATATATTATATGTTATATATTGTATTGATGGGTATCTTTGGTTATTCGGCGTTTCTCGCCGCGTAGAGCATTGGAATGAGTATCTAGCGCAACGTCTTCAAGCACAGAGGCTGAAGAAACAGCCTTGAGATGAATGCCCAATAGACTCCATAAACAAATACTCGCGAAAACTCAGGAAAACAAAATACTATATTATATATATATATATATATATATATATATATATATATATATATATATATATAGTTATACATTGTATATTATATCCCTTCTTGTCTTTACTTTCCAAAGAACTAAGAGGGTCCCTTTTGAAATGCTTCGCTATACCCCCATTTCTTTAGTGTGAGGGCCAAGCAACATGGGACTCTGTAACACTAGCAACATTATATTCCACACAGACTATTGAAGCCATCTTTTGCTGTGTTCTCCTGTATAACTCAATACAATTTTTTTCCGATGGGTTCCACTATTTCCTATGCTTTTCTTAGCACAACAATTTGAGATGTTGATCGTCTTTTCAGGATATTATACAAAGTTTAATATGCACCTTTCGCTGATTGGATCTGGGTGGTGGTTAAGATGACCTACGGATCTTATTGCCTTTTCCACAGAAACAGACGATGACATGGTCTTTGCAGGTTCGCTGTTTGCTCAGAGGTGAGCGATGAGGAGAACGTGCATGAAATCTCTCTCCTTTTTGATGTGGCAGATGTTTGCCCTATCTCGCATCACGAAAATGCAGAGTCCACATGATCACACAGGACAAACACAAGATGCTTTCTGATAAAAGGTGAGAATTGGCCAGGGGTGGATTCTACCAGTTTGCCCTATTTGCTAAACCGGTTGTTAACAATTCTAAGCCAGTTGGAGGATCTGGTAGTCAGAAGGAAAGTACTGGCCTAATCCCCTGATCAAGGAGCAGGAAGAAAACATTCCTAGGTGTTGCTTATAAGAAACTGCCTCTGCTGTTAACCCTTATTACATTCTTGGCAGAACGTAGACTTCCTGTCTCTGGAACTTCGCTGGAGTTTTTCTTTCCCCACCCCTTTGCTTGTACCTTTGCTTTGTGGGGTGACCATTCAAAGTCTTCAATGGCCTAACTGAAACAAAGTGACTTATGGACCATTTTTCAACACTTTATGACATTGCAAGCATCCCTACAGTCATGAAGGCTAGGCGAGGAGCTGCGTTGCAATCGATGTGATGTGATACTGAGTTGGCCATGCCCAGGCAATAACATGACCACAAGCCACGCCCACCATTAGCCATGCCCACAGAACTGGTTGGGTAAACAATTTGCAATTCCATTCGTGAGGAATTTGGGCATATTGTCCTGAACAGTTTCGATGAGTAACATTGTAAGGCTCAGTCTCTGCAGTTTTTGAAGAAGAGAAGAGAGAGAGGCAGAGTTTTATTTGAAAAGGTGGACTAAGAAAAAGGAAAGGAAACACAAATCTATTAGGGAGTAATTCTGCCAACGAAGGACTAGTTGGGCTCGAGGTGCTGAGTAATAAATGGTAAATAATAATCAGCCTATCACTTTCCATACCCATTTTATCAACAGAAAATTCAAGCAACACATTTTACTCACCATTCCAATATTTCACCACGTCCGAATCATCTGTCTAAGATGTGGCTTGAAGAAGGAGTGTATGTGGGTTTTATGGTTACCCGTATTAATAAACATAGATACACTTACATACTCTGAAGGTAAATGGATTCTGTTCCATATTAACATACTTCTAATAGTCTTTTCTATTGGTCAAGAAATACTAGAAGGCTTCATTTGGTTCCTGTTCTCGACGCTGATGCGCACCATAATAGTTATACCTATGATTGGCCAACTCAAGCGGCGGGAAAACAGTAGCCAGTCCATTGGGCCCACCTTAGCATGGAGCAGCCCTCTCTATAAAAAGAGCTGCCGTGGCTCCTGGTTCAGATGGACTTTTGATAAAAAAGAGCTGAGTTTAGCATGGCCTCCAGTCTGCATTCCTTCGCAAAACAACCACTGGCGATGGAGGATGGGATTTGAAGAGAGGAGACCATTGAGCACGGCATCGAGAACCGGAGCAGACGAAATGGCTGGAACCAACTCGCCACTGCCACCATTTCAACCCAGCAAACAGAGGACTGGGAAATCCTACATCGATAGATTCCCTCATGATGTCCTGAAAAGGCAAACGATTTTGCCAAGAAATCTCAGACAATCGGAAAAGGGTTTGGTTACCTGGAAGCACTTGTGGCCCACCAGTGTTCAAGATGCCAAGGCACTCGCAAACCAGAGATGGTGAAACAGATGGCCTGGCACTCAGAAAAGCTTGTTGGAAGGCTCAGCTAAGCCACCCAACTGTCTCCAGCCTTATTCGGAGACACGAATTTTTACAAATGGGATCATAAGAGAAGGTGAAAGCCATTCACAGACTTCGTACGGTCCTCTAGGCAGCGGCCTGCGAATGCATCCAGGATATCTGGCTAAGCGAATGTCCGTGAACATGACAAACCATTGAGGGATCACCGTGGTCCTCAACTAGAGAGACCTCACCCTACAAAGCCGGCTGCTACCTTGGCAAAAGTTATTACGGTTACTGAGGCTATTTGCTGAAGCGCACCGGCGGCAGAAGCAACAAAAAAATCAGTGCGCCAAAATGCAGAGGATGAACTGGCAAATTCATCCAAAACTGCCGACCGAAATGCAGCCAGAGGCTCGAAAAGAAGGCAGAGAGCACACACAAAACCACCACACACTTGGGCGAGAGTGGGATCATCCCGGAATCAATGGACAACGAATGAGGAGGAGATCCACAGACTCCGGCTGAACGTAGGATCGACCAGCTGAGGAGGAAGGTCGTAACGTCGGGTGTTTCAGTCTGCGCCAGGTGCATGAGGAGACCACCCCATTCGTGAGTTGCCAGATTCTTAGATGCTGGGTGTCCATAATCGAGAGAAGACTCGAGGGTCACATCACAAGTCTGTTATGCCTAAATCCGCAAGAGCTACAGCCAAGTGACGTAGAGACACACCACCGCCGGAAGAACTAAGATAGACAAATGTGGAGCTGTGCAGAGTGCGGAAAAGGAAAAGGCAAGCCAGGCTAAACAAGAACTATAGAAAAGATAAAAAACCACCAAGACCACGCATCATCGGGCACTCTAAACCCAACAACATGCCGAAAAGTACATTGTGGCACCCTGGATCGAGGCGCCAAGATGTTAAAATGGAGGTAGATTCCGGATCACTACCTATCCATTGGTTGTTCATGGATAACCATTAAAAAACTAGTACCGTACATTGGCAGAGCAGAACTAGAACATCAAATGTGCGGCTAATCCTAAAGGAAGCTACCAGGGAACAGAATACTGTGATGTCGGACTTCGACAGATTTCCAAATAACTTCAAAGAACATCAAGAAAATCTTGCGACTAAGCATCGCTAGACCGCAAATCTGACCAAGGCCTACTGGGACTCAAGTGCGTTCGAACCTTCTAGGAATCGGAGTGGACCAGCATTAACAGCATGGCCAACACCAGACGTCGGGAAGTGAGAACTGATGAGGGGTAGTTCACGGATTTCTCTCGATGGAAAATTATGCAATAGTACCCGAGCGCGTCCGCCAATGTCATTTAATGTTAGATCCACAATAGCTCCAATTAGTCTGATAGGCAGAGGCGGTCTCGCCTTCACACGTAAAACCAAAGATTGAGAGGGAACTAACCAAACTGAATACACAAGGTATTTTGGATACATTGACCATGCCAAAGGGAGGACCCCATTGTGACCCCAGTTAAACTTGGATAGGTCCCGTTGAGAATCTGTGGGGACTACAAGGCTACCCTGAACCCGATGCACCTTACACAAAGCACAGTATCCTGTTTCTGGTTAGTGCAGACACCTACTCACACTCAATTGGGGAGAGGCAGTCTTCGCAAGGGCTCGACCTTTGCACATTACCAACAGATTACCAGTCGACCCCGAAACGCAAAACGATCGTGAACTCATCTTCAAATGCAAATAGGCGCAATTTGGTTGCAGCGATAGCCCCAGGGTGTGTTCCAAGCCTTGAATGGAGCGGGTTATTAAGGCGATAAAAGGCAAGTAGTCTCAACATACTTTGCGACCTCTGGTGATAGTGTCAGCTAAGCGGTATGAGAGACAACGAGAAGTCACATCTTCAGAGGGTTCTTTGACCGAAAGGCTTCCAGAAGGCGCGGGACTCCAGTAAGTAAAAAAAGAAAAGTGCCCATTAGGCCACCTCAAAAGTCGAAATTCCATGGGGTGTATCAAGATTTGCAAAGAGGGCAATGCCACCCGCATCGCAGAATACAAAAATAAAGCAATCAAAGAACCTGACTAGTGCCAATAAAACAAATCGTTAGAGCTTGGCAAGGCATTCTTGGAACTTAAAATTTTTATACACCATTTTTTGCCACAGAAGCAACCAACGGCAGAACCACTACATAGGCTTCTTGGACAAGGCACGCCACCCTAGGACCTGGGGAACAATGTGAATAGACAGCGTTTGCAGAGGAGGTAAACCTTCACGTGTCGCTCTGGGATGACATGACATACAGCGCGACATACCATTTAACAGTCACCTGCGATGCATCACTTTCCGGACAGTCGGGCCTCTACTTAGCCCACATTCCTGCTGATGGTTGAGAGGAAGCACGTGATTGCGTTATCTACTCCAAACATATGGAAAAATCTGAACGTAACTTATACAGTCAAATTGGACAGAGAGGCATTAGCAGCAAATTCATCCGTAGTGTCAAACAGTTCTCACCAGACGAATACCTTTACGTAGGATTTTTACCCTTTTATCAGGACCACAAAACCTCCATCTGGGAATACTAGCCGGGAACAGGAGCCACCCCAAATATACTATCCCCTAGATGACCAAGGTAGAGTCTGAGTGTCCTGGCAGCCCTACAACTATAAACTGATCACCCGACCAGGCAAAGACATTTCCCGATGCCGCGAATGCATTGAGACCGTACTCCCTACCTGAATCTAGGAACTGATCCGCACCAACCACATTCACACCCTAAACAGATTGAGACATTGTCAACCTACCCATAACCGCAGGGACATTGTGAGATTCCGGCAAGAGACAAAACCCTTGTCACAACGTCTTAAAATCTGGGTCAGGATAAAAGGGCGTGGCCGGAAACGAGGCACAGACATTGAGTCTTAAATCTTTCTAAGAATAGGCAAACTGAACTGTCATTATTAAAAGGGTTTGCATATTATGGGGGACGGGTTGGGTTAATACCCAGAACCTTACAAGAAAAAAGTACTCAGCATGTTCGGTCATGGGAAGGCCACGCAAGCATGTATGTAATGATAAAACCCTGGGACCGGGAGCTTATGTTGGTTGGCCAGGGATGGACTAATGGACTATTGTGGAAATGGGTTGAAACCTGCGGGAAATGCCAAAAAATCCCGCACCTGCACCCCCTTTCAGCACCTGATTAGACTGGGAAACACGAGGGGCCCCTTTGGTCACGAACTCCATAGTGATTTCGCGGGTCCAACAAAAGGAATATACATTTTTAATTCATAGTAGACACTTACTCCAATTTGGCTAGAGGTAGCGATGCATGAACTCATCACCACAGAAGCAGTTATTAAACAACTCGGAAAACTACTTCACCACACATGGGTACCAACTTGCTTTCTCAGATTAAGGGCTCACAGTTTACTTGCACTAACGTTTGGAAAATTCCTGCGGTCCCGAAAGCATGCATAAGACATGCTTTGACAGCCACCGGCGCGACCGGCTACGAATGCAGGGCGGAACGCATTGTCCAGTATACAAATAAACTTTAGACAAATTAGACTCAGGGACACTTCAGCGCAAAAAATTGAAAAAATGCTCCACCACTACACACAATAACACCGAGCGCTTACTACAAATTAAAAGCCTGGCAGGAATTACTACATGGGCAGAAAATTCTAAGATCACAAATTAGATAGGTTACACCCAAACATACACCTCTGAAAAACAACCTGACTCCTCTCCAGCAGATACTTGCGCCATGGTGAACCAGCGAAATCCTTAGGTTATATGCAAAAAAATCCTCACGGACACCATTGTGACGGTACCAGCGAAAATAACTCAAATAACAGGCCTTAGTCCTATAGACTAGACACATACGACATGTGCCAGAACCTTGAAGGGACACATTGAATCAGTTCGATCACGAACCGATCACTGCGATCGCACCACTGACCACATCCCAGAACACGAAGACAACACACGAACACAACCAGAGAACCAGCACGAACACTACACAAAACTAGTAATAGACCCAACCAGCGATGGGGGGAGACCCTTAACACAAATCACGGGGAGGGAAAACCTCCTCCAGCAGAACAAGAAGCCCGCACAAAAATCAAAATATAACACAATAACACAACATTCGCAAATACATTCAGACAAAAATGGATGACCTACCTGCAGTCAAGTCTTTCTGGCAAACAGGAGCAGGGTAAGGCACATAGAGACCTAGATGCTGCGTCCGGAAGGGAGCAGCCGAGACCGACTCTATCAGCCCCATAGTAGGCGGGGAGCAGGCATGGTCTGATTCCAGCTTTCCAGGAGGTTCCACAGAGTAAGGACGTGGCAGAAATCAGCCGGATTCGCGTCCTGAAACCGGTGAACCAATGAGACACAACTAAACTATGCAGGTCAAACTAGGCAACCTAAAAGCCCCGTCCTTAACTTACGTGACTAACGTAACAGTTAGGACCCGTACGACAAGAGGGGGAGTGTCGTTCCATTATTAACATACTTCTAAATAGTTTATTCCTATGTGGTCAGAGACATACTAGAAGGCTACATTGGTTCACCGGTCTCGACCGCTGATTGGCGATAATTAATGCTTAGACCTATGCATGTGGGCCAATCGGGTGGCGCGGGGTGGAGTAATAGCTAACCTATGATTGGCCAACTCAGTGGCGGGAAAAACAAGTAGCCGTCATTGGCCACTAGCTGCGAGCAGCCTCTTTATAAAAAGAGCTGCCGCGGCTCCTGGTTCAGACGGACTTTCTGCACTAAATAAAAGAGCTGAAGTTCCGCTGGTCTCCAGTCTCATTCTTCACGAACACAACAGATTCCTGCTTGGAAAAGACTTTTCAGACTAGGAAGGTTTACAGAAGAAGTGGGCTGGATTCTTTGTGAAGTTAACTCTGCCAAATGTGGTCTTGATTCCTTCTCCTCTTAAAGTTACAAGAGAGAGGATCAGGAATTGGATAGTGGCTATGGTCAATATTTCCTTGGGTAAGGTGGACGTGCCAGTGGTCTGGGAAGAGATATTCATTTGCCACTTTCTCAGGGGATCTGCCTTAAATCTAAAGCTGAAAGACAATCACTGGTCCTTTATCTTTATTTTAAACAAATAAATATTGTTGCAGTAGGTCTGAGGATATAAGAATACAGTTATTAACTAGGTATTGTTTTTATAGTGTTAATATTGTGAATTGCTTAGAGCCCTGCTGGATTTAGGCAGTATAAAAATCTTATACATGAATGAATGAATGAATGAATGAATGAATGAATGAATGAATGAATGAATGAACTAAACTGCTGCCAAAATATGAACAGTTTGAGCTTGTGTTCCATTCCTTTTACTGGCCCTCAGGAAGAAGATGCTTTTGCGGCTGAAAACCATTGCATTGGTTGTTCCTGTTGCTGCACACTGTTCAACAAAACTGTCCACTTTAGATGAGGTCATCTCTACTACTGCTATGTATGAAGATGTACCCAAATTTCAGCGTGTGCAGATCACAGGGGATTATGCTGCAGGGGTCAGTAGCTAAAGATCCTGTGCTTTGTCTGTCTTAGCCTTCTTTTATTATTTCTTTGCACCATTCAGATGTGATATAAAATTATGTAAAATCTAATTTCCACTTGGAAAAATTTCACTATACTATCTTAGACAGCAAATAGAGGATAATAAGTATACCAAGAGGACTAATATATTGTCTAGCAAAAATTGCAAACAAAGGAAAAGCTAAGTGTTATAGACCCCTATTGCAAAGATGATGTTGCAAATAAGAAATCTTGCTGATTATTGATTACACAAAGTATGTAGAGAGAAATGCATACTTTCAAATATGCATTAAACACTTTATCCTATGTCACTCCCTGTAAACTGGCAAGAGAGCTGCAGAATGGTATGGACAGAATAGAAACCTGTGACATGAGAACTATTGTAGGAGGCCAATATATATCCTGAGATAAAGTTTTGTCCTGAGTATATAACATAGCTATAAAATCTTTGAAAGTATAACTGAAACTATCTCTGACTAAATGGAGAGACTGCACTCTACAATAACATAATAAAATACTATTACTATATAAATACTATTTACATAATAAAATAGTGTAAAAAAGTATCTTACTGTTGCTTGTTCCCAATCCTTATTCCACATTCTAAATTCCAAAGGATATAACCCAGAAATGGACTAGGGAAGAAAAGAAACTAAGGCTTTTTTTAAAAAAAATGATAAATTCTACTTACTTTAATTAGCAGCAGCAACTATATTATGAATGACATAATCTGAATCCAAGACAAATTTGTCATAAAAGAGATTTGGCATCTTATCACATCTTTTGATTTCCTTTAATTGCTGTCTCAGATGATGGTTCATTGGAGAAGATGGCTGCTGCTATAATATTTATTTACAAGACATATTGGCCACTTTTCATTATGAATATAATAATCTCAAAGCAAGGCTACAAAATTAAAAGCAAAACAATTCACCTCCTTAAAAAATTGTTACACCCTCTCCTTCTTCTCAATACCTCATATTTTCTATGCTCCATCCACTGGGTGACTCCAACTTTGGCAAAGTGCTTGTCTATATTAAGATTTGTAAGGATTTACAGGTTGGTAAGTACTGGGAGACACACACAAACTAACTCTCTCTCTCTCTCTCTCTCTCTCTCTCTCTCTCTCTCTCTCTCTCTCTCCCTCCCTTCCCCCCTCCCTCTCTCTCTCTTTCCTCTCTCTCTCCATGACAAGTCTTACAAAGAGGTCTTATTGGATGTACTCCATCTTTACTGTTATTACTACAATAGCACAATGCATATAGATCCGTAATAGATTATTGTAGTTTTCAGCCATTCTTGTGTCTTATGCTCTTATGATTATGAACTATCTGGAACTAGGAATCTTAACATATGTTACATTGTAGGTATCTGTGGAGGACTTTGAACTAGTCTGCCAGGGTTTGTATCGTGCTCTATACATCCGAGAAAAGAATATGATGAAATCTTTCCAGCGATTCCCTCAGACTCCTTCCCAGTTCTTATGCACAATTGAAAATGAACTATGGAAGCCCAATGAAGAGATGTGGCCAGGTAATGTATGAATAAACTTCTTATTGGCAAGCCTTGCTGAGAGTACATGGAAAATATAGCTATGCTTGAAAAGAAGTCTACTTGGGCTGTCCATACAGAATAAACGGAGTTGCCTTTAGAGTGAACAATACTTGAGGGAGCCCAGTCAATTTCCCCTACAAGTGGTTTCCAAAGCAGAAATACCAAGTGATTATGGAACCGGATTCTCAATAATAGTAAAAATCTGTCGGTGCAGAAATTGAATATTAAAGATGAAGATACTTTTAGTCCTGTGTCACATCTCTTTGTGCAGTGGTCGCCAACCAGTGGGCCAGGGACCATTGGTGGTCTGCAAGAAAATTTTGGTGGTCTGAAGAGACCACCAAAGCACCCCCCCCCAAAGCAATTAATCCAGGCTACATGGGAACACATGGCTTTGCGAACAACACAAGGTCGTGAGGGGAGGGGGGAAAGGGGGGAGGGGGGAACTTGCGCCACGTGCCCCAAATGCCTGGCCTGGCCACTGGGCTACTTCTTTCTTCTTCTGCTTTTGGCTGCATGCAAGGAAAACAGCAAAAGTCTTTCTTTCTCTCCCCCAAATTCTGCCAAAATGAGTCTTTGGGACCCTGCAAGGCATCCTTCTCCAAGAGGCTGTGCCAATGTGACAAGTCTCAAAAAGACTCATTTCTGGCAGAGTTTGAGGGAGAGAAAGAAAGACTTCTACTGTTTTCCTTGCATGAAGCCAAAAGTCTCTCTCTCTCTCTCTCTCCCTGAGAATGGAGCTGGATACGGTATCCTGCGATCCCAAATAAAGAATGATCGATCGATCAGTAGGAAAACGGAGTGGGGAATTTTTCTGCAGAGTTTTTTGGGGATTTTCCCTGGGTCTCTGGTCCACGGGATTTAAAATTATGAGTTTGGTGGTCCCTGAGGTCCAAAAGGTTGGTGACTCCTGTCTTAGTGAGATGTGATTTCTGCCAGACCCTGTGAGACCAGTCTATTAAATACAAAAGTGGAAGAGATGAACTTTCCTGAGGGAATTACAGAAGTCTGATTCTCATGCCACCTTTGACTGAGCAAATATATTCTGTTAAAGCATGCCTAACTTTGCTATCTTTGGTTGGCAGATAGTCAACTAAAGCAGCTCTGGGTTTATAGTTAATGCGAAGGGAAAATGCAAGTATCTCATTATCCTATATACAGATGATATTCTTCCATAGTACATGAAAGAGAAGTGAACCCTTGAACCCTGAACTGAAAGGTCCCCCACCAATTGCATGTAATTTAAACTTTAATTGTTTTGACGGAATTTTTGTTACAAGTCTCTTGTGCAAACAAATGGACAAAACCTTGAATGTCCAATAGCACTAGAAAAATGTACAAAGTTCCTTAATGATAACAGAATTTAATCTCATTCTCCCTTTACTTTTTAGAATAGCCACAATACTGGTATGGTCAAACTCAGGCCCTGGAACCAAATGCAACCTCAGCAAAACTATTCCAACTTTATTTGCTTAGCTATATATCTGCGGGGGGTGGGGAGAGTGAAAAAGGGGAATGAAGATTACATGGTGGAACAAATATATGTTTCATTCACTGGTGTTGTTAGCATGTAGTAGATTTTTTGTGTGGTAAGATAATTTAATAGGAACAACTCTGAGCATGTGAAATAGTAGTTCTGCAGGAAACATTAAAAAGACAAGCAGGAGCAAGGTAAAGAGAAATATTTTGGTCAGACAACCAAAATGTAATAAGTCAAAAGAAAGAATCTCAGCAAAAGTTCTTACCTTTTACCAAGGAAAGCATCACCGGAGGGGGGGAATCTTCCCCCCAATATCAAGTTATTTTCTAATGATTCTATAGATGTAGAATTTGTACAGATTTGGGGAGTGCATAAATGCACCAATCGTGCCTACTGTCCCTGTCCTATTGTTTCTTTTTATCTTTCTCATAAGTGTCTATCTCATGTATTTAAAACTATATTAATTCTTATACCTGTATCTTGTAAATGATTGACAAATCAAATCAAATCAAATAAATAATTTATTTGGATGTCTGGCATAGGTCCTATACCTTTCCTTATCTTCACTTGAGTGTTTCTTTGCTTGATTTTAGTGTTCACTTCACCAGTGAAGGATAGTGCAGATCTTTGGCGATCTGACAATCTTCCCGAGAATCTGAACTACCATACAGAAATGAAGGAAGGGGTGGCATATGTCTATGCTGGCAAAGAAGCTGCTGCCAGGGGTGAGCCCATGGACCTGTCCTATCCTAACCTGGAGGTCTTTATTGATGACATGAACTTCTTGCTTACCCTTATAGCAAAGGGGCCTGTGTAAGTGTCTTAAAGCAGAAGACGTTGAGGTGGAGAAAAGCAGCTTTTCACCTTACTTGGGGTACTGAGTATCGCAAAGTAGATGGAGCCATAGTACATATCAGAGAGAAAACAGAATGTTTTCAATAGAAATTTGCTTGGTTTCCTTGCATTTCCCATCTGAAAATATCAGGAAGCTGTGTTGTTAATTTTTAATAGTCATATTCAGGGGGCTCTGAAAGCTCTGACAAAAATGGTCTTCCCTAGAAATGCTTCCTTGTGGTATGGATCATTGATATGGAAACTGGGTCAGCTTAAAAATGCTAAGTGTGTATGTGCAAAATCTCCCAAAAGTGATTTCATGCAATTAAAAGAAGTAATGGTAAACCAATCGACACCAATTCCCTATACAGTATCAGTGTTTAGTGTTTCTCAGCCCTGGAAGTTTTAAGACGTGTAACTTTCAGTTCCCAGAATTCCACAGTCACTGCCCTATATTGACATTTGAGATCTATAGCTGAATGCAGCAGTTGTATAATAGAAGTGTCTTTCCTGTAGACACAAGAAGCAAGAGCCAAGTTGCCCTACTTGGTAACAAGTATGAGCCGGCTGTTCAGTTTTAAATGTGAGCTTCAATAAGCTGTCATTTATTAAGTTTACAACAGTGGGGACCATCATGCCTGGCAAATGGTGGTGATACTGGTAAATGCTTTCTTACTTTTACATCTATGTTTTTTTCCGAACTCTATGGGATACTTAGGTGGTCTCTTTTTTGACTGTTGCAGTAAAACCTATACCCACCGAAGACTTCGATTCCTCTCCTGCAAGTTCAAAGTACATGAGATGTTGAATGAGATGGAAGAATTGAAGGAGCTGAAGAACAATCCCCATCGGGACTTCTATAATTGTCGGAAGGTGAGAGATTTGGATATCCATTATCTCCTTATCAGAAAGCATAATGTCAAATAAAAAAGCTGGAGAGATTTCTCACAATGACTTTCACATTGTTACATTTGCACCTAAATGTAGCGGTTATAGAGATTATTTCAGACGCATCATTCTTGCACGATTTTTGGAAATATACATGTGTGAACAAATGAGCAAAATGTTAATCCCTCAAAGACAGTATTGCTTATTCCTGCTTGCAAAAACAAATATCAAAGCTCTGATATCCAAGATTCATTTTTTTCCTGTTTTTAAAAGTCTGTCTCTTCCTCTTTTATTCCTTTCAAAATCTAACTTTCCAAAATGAGGAAGGTAGGATGTGCTAAACTACATGCCCAATTATTTCATTTGTTTCACATATTCTATTTTTAGACACCAATTTTCTAAATGAATAGAACTGAATAGCTCCCTTATTATGGTTTGCTATGTATTCTGGGGGTTATAGTTTTTATAACAGGAAAGCACCAGAGAAGAGCAGGCTGATCTAACAATATATCATTTTTATGATGGGTTTTGGGGGAGGGATTCCCAACAGTAACCACCATATTCTTCCCAACTGACCTTTGGCTTCTCTAACAGGTAGATACACATATTCATGCTGCAGCTTGCATGAATCAAAAGCATCTATTACGATTTATTAAGAAGTCATACCGGTTAGATCGTGAAAGAGTGGTATACAAATCCAAAGATGAAACATTGACGCTGGGGCAGCTATTTGAGAAGCTCAATCTTCACCCCTCTGAACTGACTGTGGATTCACTTGATGTACATGCAGTAAGTTCTGTCTATTTCTATTACTTAATTAAGAGTAAATCATACAAATGGTGCATCACTCATAATATTAAACAAGCATTTATGGCTTTGTGTACTTGACTATTCCTTTATGCTGCAGGGCCGCCAGACTTTCCAACGCTTTGATAAGTTCAATGCCAAGTATAACCCTGTAGGGGCCAGTGAATTGCGTGATCTCTACCTGAAGACTGAAAATACCATCGATGGCGAGTATTTTGCTACCATCATTAAGGTTAGATAGCATGATATATATATATATATATATATGTATATCTGAATTTGAGCATGAAGAAATCTACTGGAAGCAGATAATTTATCTTTTAATTCTGATTTATCAGGAAGTTGGCTCTGATCTAGAGGATGCCAAATACCAATATGCAGAGCCACGACTTTCCATCTATGGATGTTCACCAGAAGAATGGCCCAATTTAGCTAAATGGTTCACAAAACATCGTGTATATTCGCCCAATATGAGATGGATGATCCAGGTACCCAGAATTTAGTAAGTACAAAAGGTGAGGTTAGCATTTACAAAAGACAGATTAAAACTTGGGCTGAACTGTTGGACTTTTCATTAGTTTTGACTCTAGCTAGATTTTAATAGTTGCAAGTCATGATTGGATTCCTGATTTGAATTTTTAAAGCAATTGCAAAGTAGCTTGGAAGAAACAGAAAATAAAATTAAAATGCAATATATACACATTCTGTACACATTCTTGTCTGATTTTTCCTGGGTTTAATTCTGCTGTCATTTTTGCCCATCTTTTCTGTGGGCTTCTTCATGCCCTTGCTAGGTGGCATAAGGAATGAAACTGGTGAGGCAACATTCCCAGCTAGATAGAACTATTATATATCAGGAATTTTAGATTAGTCAAATATCTGTTGACTTAGAAGAGCAGGAGGGAAAAAATAAAATGTGAACCTTGGCACATTAATATAAGGTTTTTGGTTTCTGTTTATACCATGGAGGAATCTGTGTATGTAGCTTACATATATAGCTTCATTCTTGTTTGAAATAATAAGACTAATCAAGAAGGATAAGATCTGAAAGACTTCTACCAAGTAAATCTATTTCTGAATAAGGGCTTCACTGTCTGGAGAGCAAAGATTTACTGCTCAGTCATATATGAAACCTGACAGCTGTTCGCTGGTTATGGCCATTCTCATAATGCCAAGGAAACTCTAGCTCCTAATGTATTTCTCATAACTAAGGAAAAGTGTGAGATGAAAAATCCTGACCGTTACTCCAAGGCTTCAGCCATGGTATAGCCTTGAATCTAATTCATTCTTTTTGTTTAGTTTTCCAGGGCTGTTACCAATATCTTTTAATGGTCACCTTTTAATAGTCACGTAGGAGAGGTAAAAGAGGCTGGGACTTGCAAGCAATATTTTTATATTGCAACCTTCATGTTGTGGGACACTCTCCATCTTCAAAGTAGATGGCAATTGTGGTGATGATTATGAAAACGATGAAGAAGAAAGAGGATTACATTTAGAGGTTGCTTAATTTCAGAACGACTCTGGCACCTTTACAGTTTTAAAAAAGAAAAAAAATAGAGCAATAATTTGAAGTGCTCAGACAACCATATCCCATAATCCAACCTCCCTCCAAAAACTAAAACTAAGCCCCCATAACCCAACCCTCACAATCCTCACCAGTCCCTTCTGGGGAAGCCATCAAGGAATGAATGGTCACTGTGATACAGTATTTACCATTTTTATATTGCTTGTCTTTATTATTTGTAAACTGCTGAGTATAATTTCTGTTGAATCTGGTGGCATTTAAACACAATCTGTAATAAAAACTATGACTTCTGGAGAAGCTTGTGGGGGCAGGGATATATCCAAGACTTTTGTGAGGCAGCAGGTTTTACATCCTCACTGTACACTGTCTTTTCAGCCCATTTATTTCTGCTGTGCTATAGGAACTGAGCTGAATCGATTCTCTTTCCTCTCTCTTCCCTCAGTGATGTCTTTAAGGCAAAGAACTTTCTACCACACTTTGGGAAGATGCTGGAGAACATTTTCCTGCCTGTGTTTCAAGCAACAATCAATCCCCAGGACAATCAGGAACTGAGTGTTTTCCTACGTTATGTGAGTCCTTCCTGCCCAGAACAAAGAACATGATCCTAATTCCATGGTTGGAAACTGGGCATGCTCTTTAAAACTGCTTGCAAGAGACCAGGGATAGTGCTGTATCAAAAAGTCTGAATTTAAGGCAGCATATCCTTAACTAAAGCAGGTGAACAACTCATCAAATTGGGGGTCCTGACCATAAGAATAACAAGAAATAAGATACATACTACACCACTATCAGATTTTAGCATCTTGGATGAAGATGGCCATCTTGTACAATGTTTTCTTATTATTTGCAGGTTACTGGTTTTGATAGTGTAGATGATGAATCCAAACATAGTGGGCACATGTTTTCTACCAAGAGTCCCAAACCTGAGGAATGGAACCATGAAAAGAATCCATCCTATACATATTATTTGTATTATATGTATGCCAATATCCTTGTGCTGAATCATCTTCGACGGTAAGCTTGCAAAGGATTATGCTTTGATACTATGCTTTGATATTCCAAATTCCCTTTACTAACCCTTTAGTCAAGCAATGTTCTTAAGTTTGATGATTCTGATATCCACCCACTAACTCTGTTAAGTGTATTATTGCCTAATGTATTTCAAGAATGTATTTGCATCAATCAGATCCCTTCATTAAATCCAGTTCTTAAGAGTCTTCATTCCAAATCCATTACAGAAGAAAGAACAAATACATGTAGATAAGGTCAAGATTATTGAATTACCCTGAAATGTAGATGTCCAATTGCATTCTGCTCCCCTTTCGCTATACTTTTGAAATGGAAGGAAATCTCTCTCCCTCCCTCCCTCCCTCCCTCCATGTGTGTGTGTGTGTGTGTGTGTTAGTATCCAATAAAGTCTTAATTAGCTGGATTCCTCTGTGGGATAGATCCTCCTATCCTATTAACCTAAGATGTACAGTACACATAAAGACTGCCTTATTATTTCCAGGAAGCGTGATATGAATACCTTCCTATTCCGTCCTCACTGTGGAGAAGCTGGTTCTCTTACCCACCTCCTGGCTGCCTTCATGACTGCAGATAATATTTCTCATGGCTTGAACCTGATGAAGGTGAGCTGTAGCAATCAGAAAAAGAAAGCAGATAGAAGCCACCCTTTTAAAATGCTTGTATGATTTTCCTGCATAGTAATACACTAAAATTGCATCTTCTGTTTGAAAACATGGTCCAACTGGTTTCCTTAAATGTTTAGATTTTTCTAGTATTCAGATCCCATCATAGATTTCTAAGAGGGGATACAACTGAAATGATTGGAACTTTTATGTTTTCAAGGGCTGAACAACAAGTAATGAATAACATAAGAGGGATAGAAATATTATTCAACTTTCTCTTAGAACAAACCTGAAACCTATATTCTCTCAGACAGGAAATTAGAAGTCTTGCTTCATGACTGTACTAACTCAGTTCTACTGTCTTTTTCCCCAGAGCCCTGTGCTGCAGTATCTCTATTTCTTAGCCCAAATCCCAATTGCCATGTCCCCACTCAGCAACAACAGTCTCTTCCTAGAGTATGCCAAAAACCCACTCCTTGATTTCCATCAGAAGGGACTGATGGTGTCTCTCTCCACTGATGATCCCATGCAATTCCATTACACCAAGGTAGGAAGCTAGTTCCCTTTCATGGATATTTGTTTATAAAAATGGATGGGAAATGGCTAAAAGGGATGGCTGCATGTTTGGCATTTGTCCTTTCAGCACTTTTTTTATTCCTCAGGAGCCTCTCATGGAAGAATATGCAATTGCTGCTCAAGTCTTCAAGCTCAGCACCTGTGATATGTGTGAGATTGCACGCAACAGTGTCCTGCAGTGTGGCCTATCTCATGAGGTATGTTTCTTTCATTCAACTCTGATTCTTGAAGACTGCCTAGGCAAGTCCTGCTGTTTTCTTGGCAAGGCTTTTCAGAAGTGGTTTGATATTGCCTCTTTCTTAGGGCTGAGAAAAAGTGACTGGCCTAAGTTCTAGCTGGCTTTAGGACCAAGGTAGGATTAGAATGCAAGGTCTCCCAATTTTGGGCAGATACCTTAACCATTACACCAAGCTGGCTTTCCATGAGGTTTACTAGAAAATCTCAAAGGAATATATAAAGTTGCTGTATACCTGAGGATATGACAAAGTTGATCAAAGGGAGGAAAAAAGATAACAGAGAAGGAAGAGGAACAAAAAGAAGCTCCTTTTTCAATTGAAGAAATTAGGGAAAAAGTGATTGGAATGCATGTGTGACCCATTGCATCCTTTTGACAGGAAAAGATCCATATTTTGGGCAAGAACTATCATGAAGATGGGCCACAAGGTAATAACATCTCCAGGACCAATGTGGCGCAGATCCGGATGGCCTACCGCTATGAAACACTGTGCTATGAGCTTGATCTCATGGCTGAAGGGATGAAATCATTTGACTAGGTTGGCGCATCTTGTATATCAACGGTTGGAACCATGGAGCTGGCTGGAGCTAGAAAAATAGCATTGCTATTTAGCATTAGTCAGTTGTGGGGAGGAAAGATAGCTTTGACAATGTTGTTTCAGCTTACATTATATTTTCAAAACAAGAAAAAAAATACAGCATGTTTCCTAAGCCTTTTGATACTGTTGCACTTCTTTATTCTATTCAGTTTTTCTAACATCCTGGATGAAAAATCCTATTACAACTGAGTTCAAACAATTTGTTAAGCCATTATACTAAAGAATAAAAAAATATAACAAGAACCATAACATACTGTACATAACAAAAGTCATACTAGAAAAGAGTGAAAACAACAAGATGGTGAATCTGGCACAGCAAACAGAACACATAATTTAATATCCAGCAAGGGGCTCCAAATCACCTTTGTCCAAAGGAAAACAGCCAGGTCTTCAAGGCCTTCCGAAACACAAACAAGGCAAGGCAAGTATACTTTGTTGAATTCACACACAATTGACAACACACAGCCTCTGGGCCTAGGTATCCCATGCCTTTCTTTTAAATGGATCACTTCACTATCTTGTTTTTGGAAGATTCTGAGCACCATGAAAGTCAGAGAGCATCTGATGGTATATTGTGCTCATTACCCAATTAGACTGAATGAGAGGGACTCCCAAACTGAACTAGAATTTGTTTTATTTTTATTTAATATCAAGGTCACTAATCCCACAAATGTTAGAACAAATAGGGTTATATTCTTGCAGAAAGTGACAATCCTTCAAGAGTTGGTGCAAAAATTTGAGTAAGTGGGTTCTGCCTCTGTCTCCTCCAGGATTGCTCCTGTCCAGGATTCCAGTCTGCTATTCCCTTGAGCAGAGATTATAATGGACTCAAGCAATTCAATCTCTCCCCACAACCAGTTTTCATTCCTCCCCTCCCCTCAGCTCTTGGTTTTTTGTTTTGGTGCCTTCCAATATTTGTTGACTCTTGACAATTGCCTTTATTAGTCCCTGCAGTTTTCTTGGCAACAATTTTTTTTCCAGAAGTTTGCCACTGCCTGCTTTCTAGGATTGAGAGACTGTGACTGGCCCAAGATCCAGATGGAAAATGCTCAACAAAGATTATTTTATTGCAGTAGTAAAAACTCTCTGTCTGAAGAAGGAAGATCATGCAACTTCCAGCTCTAATCAGACAGCTAGATCTTTATTTTGTTCAGCTGCCTTGGGCATAGTTGTCATCAAAACCAGCAGGCAAACTGCCCTGGATTCCTGGGTTTATATTCACAGCTCTCCTAATAGAAAGTTGTTCTTTGAAAAAAAGGGTTAAGGAAGAATATAGTAGTTACTTGAAACCATGCTAGAGGACTTTTAGGTTTAGAACTGACATAGGAAAAGCATGTAAATATAGATACAAAGTACAACCCTATCTCTAAAAAAAGAACAGGAAACCTTTGGCCTTCCAGTTGTTCTGGACCTCAACACAGCTTCTTCATGCCGCTGAGAAGATTTAATATTAAAGTCTTCATTTTAATTCATCCAAATCTTTTCCTAACCAGATACCCTTACTAGAGATTCCTCCCCCAAATAGGTTTTCTCACAGGTCTTTTTCCCTTTCCAGATAACGAATCTGTCCATTTAGAACTATTGCCCGTGATGCACCTCGAATCATTTGCAAGGCTATCTGCTGGGCAGTAAAAATCTGGATGACCAAGAGATGTCAGCCACAAAGATGGAGGTCTTTCATTTTTAATTCAGACTTGATTTCTGGCAACAAATCCATGTAGTTTTCTAACCTTTTGCAGAAGTAGTTTGCCTTCTCCTAGGCCAAGAGAGAATGGCCTTCTTAAAACTATGCAGCTGACATCCTGACTCAGGCAGGACTAGAACTCACAGCCTTCTAGTTTCTAGCCTAGGGATAGACAATTAATTTTCCCAAGAGGCCACATGAAAAACTGGGATTGTTTTGGAAGGCTGCCAGTGCTGTCCTGCCCCCCCCAAACATTGCCCTACCCCTAATGCTGCCCTGCCCTCTGGCATTGACACCACCGATGCCATGGGCTGAACAGGGACAGTGAAAGGACCAGATGTGGCCCATAGGCTGTAAAATGTACCGGTCTGTTCTAGCCTGATGCCTTAACCACTGTATTCTACTAACTCTTGGGACTAGGATATTGACTGTTAAAGCAGTAGATTTCCATTCATGTTCATGGCAACATTGCAGTATAAGGTGTAAGAGCAGCTATATAACTAAAATATTTAGCCTACTGGGAAATAACAAGTTTGAATCAGGGATCAACAGTCTGTTGTTTCATATAAATTCATTTAAAGTTCCAGTTTTAATGGTCCGATAGCCAGCCTCTTCCAAATGATATTTTAATTTACAAAGTACAATTCTGAATGTGATTAGGCAAGAATAAAATCAGTCAAATACAACCTCAGATATGCAGACATTTTCTGTTAATTCTGAATACTTAATTCAATTGAAACTGAGCCAACTCGGACCACATCAACAGAACTGCTGATATTTCATGAACACGGAAGACATCTGGCATTGAGATTAACTAATTTAACAAGACAGAAAAGTGTACCTGATTTGGATAATAATTCATAAAGGATTACAAAACAGTGTCATGCGTATGGAGCTATTTAATACAGCAATTGCTATATTAGGCATTAAGATAACAAAAATCTTGAATCATTATTACTTCATAGTTATCCCATTATACTATAGCAGGTCTGTCGCCATCTACTGAATTCTTTTCTTTTTCTGTTCAACTATGATTCTGAGAGTGTCTGGACAAGTTCCTATAGTTTTCCAAGCAAGGTTTTTCAGAAATGATTTGCCATTGTCTTTCTAGGTTTGAAAGACTGACTAGCCCAAGGTCACCCAGTTGGTTTTGTTCCTAAGGTGGGACTTGAACTCATGATTTCTCTGGTTTCTAGACTGATGCCTTAACCTCTATACCAAATTAGCTTGCAACCAAATCTTGTTACAAAGATTCAAAATACTTGTTGATGTTGGATGATACCTGGGCTTTAGGAGATATCCACTGGAATTGAGTGGCCATTAAATTTAAATAAATAAAATGCAAATTATAATATTTACACATATACACATAAATACACATAAACCCCAATAATATTGATAGCTTTTAAAAACCCATACAGTACTGATAAGTTTGAAACAAGATAACTTCAGGAAAGGAAATTTTTAGTCCCCTGGATTTCAAGAAGAGAGTTTATGTTTCCATCACTAATGTTACGATTTCAAATTTTGGTTGTAATTAGTGTCATTATATTAAGTTTTGAAAAATGTCTTCTGCACCTGGTATATAATAAAGCAAGTTTCATTTTAATTCAGAGTCCAAGGGCAAAACAATTGAACATTAGCTATATGCTAATCCTGCATAGCTCATGATCATTGATCACCATACCAAATCTAGACCCTTACCAATGTATTGTGTCACAGTGAGAGATTGACTATTCCTCAAGTTGTATCCATATCACACAGATCAGTTTTCAAGTTTATGAGAAATGTAGTTCAGTACTCTAGGAAGGCAGCAAAGTCCTGCTAACATGCTCATCAGCAATCAAGTGCATGCTACCTGCATATTCCATTCACACTTTACTATCTGGATAATGACAAGACAGTCTCAAAATTGGCAGAACAACTGCATTCAACAATTGGGGGGGGGGGAGACTAAAAACATTAGGAGTACTCAGAAACTTCATTAGTTTGTATACATGGGGAAAAAAACCAGCATTTATTCATTTGAAATATATCACTATGATGATATAGGATATTCTCTCGGAAATATCATTACCAGTATTACCAATTTGAATATGTTTCTCTTTCAACAGAGCCCAGTATACTGAGTGGATCACTTTCTTTCTCAGATTTAGCTTAATTACTGAACAGAGTAACCCCACCATCCAACCTCTGACATGAAGTTTGTATCCCCAGAGCTTTGTCGTTTTGAATTCTATTGAAATTTAGCCATAACTCAGGAAAGAGACCCTGTAAATTAGTCATGTGTTTTGCAGTATGCCACAACATCTCACATTATTGCTCTAAATAGCCATTTTCCTTACTTAATGTTCAAGTGTAAACAACAGCTTGCAGCCATTTGTTTTAACATTCTCCCATTTGCTGATCTGAATGAAATGACACTACATCGCTGCAGTTCTAAGGTGTGAATGTGAGAAAATGTGAAAGGATTTGCCAGACCCAAAGTCTCTCACAGCTTTTCAGCTGCAATGGTGAAACACTTGATTTTCCTATATTGCAGTGGGTGAGTGGGTGGGCACTGTGCCATTACAGCAGCTGAGGATAAGTACTCAGTGGGTGATTCTGCAGGGTGTGTCTTCTGTGGGCGTAAGGAAAAAACTCAAGTGACTTCCAGTGACAACATTGCATGGAGAAATTCAGCTTTGGCAACAAATGCAAACATTCATTTTGCCTTCTGCCTTAAGAGTTGCATCCGGTCTGGGATAAAGTAGTCTTTGGAAGAACCATCAATAGCTCAGCATTGTTGTCTTTTTTCCCTGAGATAATCATGACTTTGAAAAAAAATCCCAGTTTTGTTTCTTTTTAAAAGATGACTTGGGATGTAAACAGGATCTTTCTTCATTGCATTTATCTCCCATCTCACCAGTGTCAAGCCTTCAGGGATCCTCTCCAGCTGTGAACGCTGTCATCAGACAGGGAGATTTATCAGTAAGAAGGGCAATTTGAGTATCTCCTGAAAACAGGAGGAAAGGAAAATATTTAGGCTGGATTAGGCCAAAGGTCTCTCGAAAAGACTTTGATCACCAAAGTGGGCAATCACTTTGAGAGCGCTACAAGGCTGACATGGAGGCAGAAACAACTCTCTTGCTTGTGATCCAGCAACTAGTGTTCCCAAGTGTTTGATCCTACAAACAAAACAACTTATCCCTCCAAGAATTGCCCAGATTCTTGATTTTATGTTTGTTCTGGTAATATACAATGCACTGGCCTCACAATTGAAAGTTGTGATACATTTCGGCTGTGAGGGGATCTACATCATCACAATTATCCACGAGTTGTGTAAAGTTGGCTCGTGGTTATTCAAAGAGGATCCTTGAGGTGTTTTTGTTTTTGTTTTTAAAAAAAGCCTAACACCAAATACAACTTCATGTTGTTTCACATCTTCCTATCCCTTTGGATCCGGTTCGTTTCAAAGTAATTGGCTTGGCCCCGCTGCTGAAAAAACTAGGGTTGCCCAGTTCTTCATAAGGAAAAACGGCAGCCTCTGCACACGCGAAGGTGCAACGGCCTGAACGTTTGTGTTCTGTGCGCGATGCGACGCGCGCACATCCAAGACGGGCAGCCACGAGGTTATATAGACGGGCCCCTGAAGGACAGCCAAAGCCGCGGCACAATAAGCCTCAGTTCTGTTGCTTGGGAAGGCGCCTCCCGTTTCGTTTGTTCATTTGGCTTTCTTTCTTTCTTTCTTTCTTTCTTTCTTTCTTTCTTTCTTTCTTTCTTTCTTTCTTTCTTTCTTTCTTTTTGCCGAAGGGAGCTCTGACGGCACATTTCAGCCATCTGTTGCCAGACATTCTTCCTTCGCGGCGGCCCGGGGCCGAACGGCTGGGAGAAGCACAGGGCCAAAAGCGCCCGTCACAACCCTCCAAAGTGGCGCCCGCGTGGACTTGGGGGGGGGCGGGGAGCAGACAAGAGGGGGGGGGCGCAGTTGTATAGGAGGCGGAGAAGGGAAGGGCGGGCCTTGGCGTCGGAGCGGCGGAAGCGCTGGCCAATCGGGCCCTGCCCAAATGTGTCAACTTCGGNAGCCGCTCTGGCGAGGTTCTTGCGAAGTTGTCAGTGGCGGCGGCGGCGGCGGCTGCAGGAGCCCGAAAGGGAATTCGGTGGGAGCGGGGCAGCGATGGAAGCCGGTGAGTGGAGAAACGCGGGAATTGTCCTGCCATCGAGCTTCCTGTTTAACTTGAAGGGTTGTTTGCCTGACTCGGAGCGGGAGGACTTTCTGGCTTTTCCTTCAGAGACTGGCGGGGCATTTTGACCGTGGAGGGCGGGCTCTGCTTTCCTGCGGCGCTCAAGCCCGAGGGATCCCCACTTGTTTTGCGGAGACAGTTTATTTGGCCCCCTTCCTTTCCCGTGGGGATCTTTCATCGGGAGGATCGAGGAGAGACTTCTTCGACCCTCGATCCTGAAGAAAGCCAAGGAATGGCCAATCACTTCCCAAAACGCCAAGAACAGAACGGCAAACTGGTGCCCGTGGCATCGCTGCTGGATGGCTGGAATATTCTTCTTCAAGGTTCAGGCAGATCCTCCTTTCTGCTTTTTCCTGCCGTTCCTCTTCAATAATAACCTGCGCGAGGCTAGAATTAATGGGTTTGTTTCTCTCCTGACTGAAAATTTGGAATGGAAAAGATAATCATAGAATTAAGTATGCACATATGAATGTATAATTGCTGTCATATTTGTATGTAAAGGGGATGACCCGGAAATATGTTGTCCGCTAAAAAGAGATTTTTGTTTTTAATGTGAAAAACTGAACAAAATTTGATTAGAAATAATAATAATAATAACCTGCGTGATAGGATGCCTGGTTGATGCTTTATAACAAGACTGTTGCTATTTAGTCTACCTGAAAAAGTAGCTCTTCCCAGAACTCATAGTTAAATGAGTGGATTCCATCCACAAGATGGGGTTGATGGCCACTCATGTAGATGGCGAATGAAAAGTTTCAGAGAATTCACCCAAAAGAAAGTTTCTCACCACCAATAGTTGTGGTGACTACATCTATCTTCCCTGAGGTGGCAATGCCAATTTCTGGAAGAAAGAACTATTCTCAGGTTCCACTTGTTGATTTCCAACTGACTTCTAGTTGCTACTAAAATGAGAGGTTTTTGTTCCAATCGGCATGGTCTGATTCAGTAGGACTCTTTTTATCCTCTTGTAGTGACGATTAATAGCATTGGCTCAGGCTTCAAGTATGACCTGTTCTTGTGTCAAATAAGAAAATGATGCTGAATGATTGCTCTGGCTGTCCATCATAGCCAGGAGCAATTTGGCAGTTTTGTGCTTATTTGTTTTGTGTTGAGTCTTGTAGGGAAGCTTGCTGATTAGGATCTCTATTTATGTGAAGAATAATTTGGTGGGGTGATGGTGGTGGTGACTGTAGACTGCACAGTGGTGTGAACTCAAGAGGTACTTGAACTCATCATGTTCTGACACAGTCCTGAACTAGGAAGGCAGCTGCTTCACAGGCTGTCAGTAAAATAAGATTCAAAGACCACATCTTGTTGCTGTCAAAGCAGTCTATTCTTCAAACCTGTTTCTGAGTTTATCAAAATATTGCAATTAAAATGTATCTATATTGATATTTGAATCTTGAGGATTATAGTTAGGATTTTAAATAAATATTTGGATTTAAAAGGTAAGTTGGAAATCTAATGCACAAAGCTAAACTCAGAATACAAATATTCAGGTCACAAAAATATTCCCTGAAATAAACACGATAACTTTTGGGAAATATATGCCACTCTGGATTAACAGAAGGTGAGTGGCAACTTTCTGGAAAAAGGTAAGGACAGCACTATATGCTGTTAAGAATTGTGTTTGCAAACTCCAAAGGTTTGTGTTGGAGAAGAGTCAAAGGGTCTGCTTAGTTGAATTTTCCCCCTGCAATGTTTTGAAGCAGTTTCACAGCACTACCAGGAAATGGTGTAATGGTGTTCTGTGACCTTTTATTATATTTAGGAGAGAAGGACAATACTGCTTTTCCTAGTAGAGAAACAAAGGGAAAATGTTGGCTAAGGAATTTTGAATAATGCCATAACAGCCATTGTAGGATCAAAAGGGAGTGTAATTGGATTGAATTGTCAGATTCCTGAAGTTGCTGATAAGAAAGTTAAGAACCTAAATTCTGGCCTTATATCCTAATGTAAGCATTAGCAGAGTTAAAGTTTACAGGACATAACTTATGTTGTGTTTCATATAACACTAATATTCACCAACTAGAATCTTATAAATTTATATGACCATACATTTTGTTTTAATTTTCAGCACTGGACAGACTTCTCAATCTTTTCCTATAATGTAAAATTTGATTAATTGATGTAAAATTTATGGGGGTAAGTAATGGTTTATTATTTTCTTTGCTTTAGAAACAAGAACTAGAAATCATTGCTCATCTACTGCAAATTGCTCAAAAATTATGAGGAGATCCCAATTTACCTTCTATTCATTCTGCAGTTTAAAGGAAAGATATAGGAACTATTCCTTTCTGTGTTGTCCTGTTAAAAAGGGAAGCTTATCTAACAGGAAAACCACTTCCTTGGGCTTGATGCCTCTTTATCAAAAGAATGTTTTGACAAAAAAATAAAAAGTTTTTTTCTATTATATCTGGCTATTAAAGTAATAATAACATTTGGATTAGGGAGAGTAACATTTCTTCAGCTTTGGTGACATTGAAATGGTTTGGATTGTTGCATTTTTAAAAAGAAAAATATTTTTAATAAAGTTCAGTGTATAACATCTAATCATGTTGCAAGAATCAGGAGCTCTAAGCCAACACAGATTTTAATTCTAACTTCCATCTGTTGTGTCTATTGTTTTGCATGAGAATAAAAATAAGCCAAACTTTGTGGTTATTTGTAACTGTTTTGGAGGATCACTAAGAGTAGTGAGATTCTGTCCTCCTTTGAGGGAGTCAGTGGAGAGTGAAATAATTTTCTGTGGATGCCTGAAACTAATACATATTGCCATCCTAACCTGATGATTTGATAGTATGTCTGAAATCTTTGTGTCTCTGCATGCTTCTGAAATAGCCTTTGAAACATCCTTCACCTTAGCAATATGTTTTTGCGTGGTGGGTGATACCTGTATAGCTGGTTTGCCACTCTCACTGGGTTATAATTTTTTTTTTATCATCCAAGGAGATGAATCGCAAAGCTGCTTTTTCTATAAAACATGTCTGAACAGCCACTTGGTTTCACTTCTACAATTCATTGCATTTTCCAGTTGAGTGGCTGTAGTTTCTCCTTTTTAAGTTGCTTAAGAACAGAGAAAAGTTATAGTTCTTTAAGTAGAGGAGTTTTAAGAATGGGACTCCAAGCAAGAATAAAAGGGGTCCTTGGTGTTCTCTGAGCTTGGTAGTTTTTTTGAAGCTGTCACATTTAGTGAATATCACTGAATTCTGAATTTCCACAGGCTTTGATATTTTAGAGATATTTTGCCACATATATATTTTAAGATTAATCCCTCTAATATGTATATGGATCAGATTCATATACCCTGCACAGCCCTTCCTTTAGTTCTGCTAAGAAGTTGTACTGATTTTTTTTTTAAATCAAGAATTAGAAAGGGCATTGAAGCATGTTGGAATCCTTTCCATAGGGCAATAGGTTGGTGAAGAATGGAGTGTCGCCAAGAGGAAAAACAGTAAGAACCTTGTTGTGAAACTATTACAACTGGAGAACAAGGTTAAGTACTCTAATGTATGTATGTGGACCAGATTCCCACATTGTATGAAGTCATAATCTTGTTTGCTGATTTAGATTATTGTGTGAGCCCAGACATTGATGACTTGTAAGTTGTTGCTTATTAGTTTCTGCATTAATATTCAGTGACCTTCTAGTTATCACGGATTATAATTAAATGTAGAATCTGGAGAGCCAGTTTGGTGTAGTGGTTAAGGCATCCACTGGAAACTGGGAAACTCAGAGTTTTAGTTCTCCCTTAGGCACAAAACCATCCTGGTGACCTTCGGCTAGTCTTTCTCACTCAGCCCTGGGAAGGAGGCAATGGTAAACCACTTCTGAAAAACGTTGCCAAGAAATCTGCAGGGTATTGTACAGGCAATCTCCAAGAAGTGGACATGATTGAATGGAGGAAAAAAGGATTAATTGTGCAAGCATTTATTTGGTATGTTAAAAGAATATTTAAGATAAGTTATCTATTTGATATGTGTGTGAAAAGATTAACCCTAGACATTCTTTATATATGTTTTCACAGTGTGGTATATCGGGTTTGCCAGTTGCTCCCATGAACTGTGCTTCACTTCTTGACTATCTGTGATACTGCAGTGAAAGAACTTGTAATCTTGCATTTTCTATATTTTTTCCACTTTGGCAAATCCTTCTGAGAAGTGTGGCCTTTACAGTCCTGTTTCCTGCACTGTATCCTGTATATCCATTTGAAAGATTTACAGGGAGAACTTTGGAAAAAATTTCAGTTGGACTGCAGTGGTTGAAATGGTGTGTGAGAATGATCTCAGGAGACAGGAGGAAGAGCCACTAACTGGACAACAGGCATGTAAAGATGTCTTAGCCCATAGGATAGGAGGCATGGGAAGCATTTCAGAAGGGACCTTCCCTTGTTTTCCGGATGGGGAAAATCTTGTTTTGCAAGATTGCGTTAATGTTAACCATACAATAAAGATAGAGTATATACACAGTTGTGTTCTAGTTTTAGACTATGAGGCTAAATTGATCTTTTGGCTTTGATGGTCTTACTGTAAAGTGATACATCACATGTAGAGCAATTGATGACAAAGTCTTAACTGGGTAATAGGATAGAGATAGAATTCATAGGGATGAACTTCTTGTAATCCCACATTTCTGAATAATATGGAAAGGCTGTCTGAGGTTGGATGGCACGCCTTTTCTAGAAGCACCAGGTTTTTGGAACATCTTCCTGAAGATGGAGATCAGGCTGGCTCCTCCTTTTGGATTTCTGAAAATGTTTAAGAGCTGCGTTGTTTTGGAGGACCTTTCCTTCAGTCTATATGTGATGCTGTCTTGCTTTCTGTTTCTTGTTCTTTACTATTGTTGTTTTTGCATCATTATGTTTTTATGTGGAGTTCTTTGTGGTTTCCCACACAGTTGTTACAATTGGATTGATTGGTTTTAACTGTATTGTATATGTTTTAATTTTTGTTTAGATAGCTTGAAAGATAAGAGCTGCTAGAGTGTGGTAGAAGTAAAATAAATAAGTATATCTTTTCATTTACAATTTAACATGCACATCCATGGATGAATGCAGCAAACGCAAATCCTTACCTGCAGAAAATTCTGAACCATGAGAGCTTGTCCATATATTCTCCTTTCTGGAACCTATCACCACCTCTAGGTAGCCCTTCAGTTATGATCACAATTAACCAGGTTGTGGATAAAGTGATCAGTAAGTAACTGGTTTATTCTACAACTGCAATCCCAACTCTCCCAATTGTGGTCATTAAATAATTGCATAGTTCATTAAACAGTACAGGGGTGCTTTAGTGCCAGCTAGGTTCATTTCAATTTCATTTGTTTTCATTTGTTCTGGAAAGCTAGTGAACACAATCGTTCAGAAGGCTAGAAAGAGGTCTCCTTCTTAAAATTGTGCAATTTGGAAAAGGAGCCTTCTAATCGATCATGAAAGTGGTGCTTGCTTGCAGAATAGTGTGATTCGACCTTTATAGGAAAGGCATGCTTCACATTGAGTAGAAGTGCCTATCATCAGTTGCAGAAAAATGCAAAGGTAGGTGGAGCAATTTACTTGCACTGCTTGGCCCTGGAACCGGTTGAGACCTTCCAAGTTTGGTGGAGGGAGGAGTTGTCCAGTGAGAGATAGAAGGATAGGGACAGTTGTGGTTGGTTGTAATGGGGAGAAGACTGCCAAGTGCTCAAATTTTCATCGCATGACCATGGGGCACCACAATGGCCATAACTTTGGATATAGGTTGTAAGTCTCTTTGTTCAGCATTGTTGTAATTTTGAACAGCAGCTGAAGAAATTGTTGTTAAGCAAAGACTACCTGTAGATGGTTGACTTGCATTCTCCCTTTCTGGCCAAACAGCTGAAATTGCTTTAAAGTGTAACATATCTGGTGATCCTCACATTAAGGGAAGCTAATGTTTGCCTTTCACCTTTCTGTGCATGCAAAGTAATCAGCAAAAACCCTAGCTTTTATTTTATGAAATAAATATAATTGCATTGTGCATGAAAAAAAGTTCCAGGTTGTACTCTTAGGTAAAATCAAGATGACAGTTAACAACTGACATTTTTACAAATAGACATCGACTTATAACCACTTGTATAGCAACCATTCAAAGTTATGTCACTGAAAAAATAATTGTCCTCGCACTGACCATTATCACAGCATACACACAGCCACCTGATCAGAATTCAGGCACTTGGTAAGCAATGTGTATTTATGATAGTTGCAGCATCCTGGGGTCATGTAATTGCCATTGTGACCTCCACAGGCAGCTTCTTATAAGCAAAGATAATGGGGGGAAGGATTCACTTAACAGCTGCGTGATTCACTTAACAACCATGGCAAAAAAGGTCATAAAGTACTTAACCACCTTGCTTAGCAGTGGAAATTTGGTCCCAATTGTGGTCATAAATTTGAAGGATACCTATAGCTGTTTATGACAGATAAGATACAGGTGAGTTGTATATAACTTGTAAAATAGTTCTTAAGAAAGGCCCTTTTCAGTTTTGTGGGATACTGTTGCAGCCCTACACTCTAGTGTTTAAAGAAATGACAGGCAAGAGCATGTATGACTGACACTCAAAGCTGTGTGAGATGCAAGATGTGTAAACTGCTTCTGTTGTGCCAAATGTGTAAAATGCTCCCATTGTACAGAGCTAAACTACCTGATGCCTTCCAGTTATTTTGGTCCACAAAAGGCTCTAATCAGAAGGTCTTGTGGTCAGGAGTTGTGGGGATCCAAAGCATTTAGAGGGCACCGGTTATCTACCCCAAATCTATTGTGTTGTGTGCCTCCCAGGAAACCCAGCCCGAGTTCAGTCTATATTTATGTAGATTGCAAGAAATTGTTTCCCCAGTGCTTCCCCTCTGCTGCTTTGTGTTAGCTGTGAATCTCTGGGCTCTTTGCCAGAGTTTTAGCCTGTATTTGCCCTGGCCTCCAGATAGGAGGGAAAGGGTGTTAGCTATGAGGGTTGCTGGATAATCTTGTTCACATCACAGTGCAGAGAAGCAGGGAAGTTGCCAGACGTGGTCATCCTCTTCATGGACGCTCATTGTAGAATGCCCAAGGAAAACGCAATTACGCTCCATTACATCTTTGGCTGCTGGTCAAAAGCAAGGTTTTCCGTGGGTATTTATTTGAATAACAATGGGGGAGACTGCTATTGGTTTGCACATTGTGTTTAGTTATGTTGTTTATTTGATCTTATCTTATGTGTTGTGGACCCTGGGATTATTGTGCTTCAACCCAGGGATTGTTATGTGTCAGCAGTGAATTACTCCTTACATGCTGGGCATCCTCAGGCATTTGTGGTTTGTTCAATAAAATGGTTCTATGCAGTGTGTAAATGCAGTCTATGCTTGCATGGAGCCTGACCCTTCAGCTGATGACATGGGTGGGTTCCTAGAGCAGTTTAAGCTGAACTGCAATTGGCTAGTTTATGATGCACTCTGCTGTGTAAATATAACCATGGACTGATTTTTCAGGGCTTTGCTTCTCTGCAACACTTTTGGATTGCTTCCTGGATTAGCCTTTTCTGCATCCCACTTTTTTTTTTTGCCTGGTGGTGCTATTTCTTAGTTTGCTTTGTGATGGAAGTACATTTTTCAGGAAGCCTTATATTACAAATATAGTACTCACCACCCATTTACTTTGGTTGCCGGCTCTGTTATAAAGCCAACTGCTGAAGTGAAACTCTGTGGGCTATCTCACAATTGGTGCCATGGTTACCCATGAGGCACACTATTTTCTAACAAAAGCCCTTGGCTTTGTCCTGCAATTGAGGAAATGTTAGAATGCCCCCAATGAGCCAATACTAAGGGCACTGAGGTCTCTTTTCTGGTCCCCTTAGTAATTACAGCCAACTGTCCATCCTGTTCTAGACTTAGCCAGAGAAAAGTTGAGTTGGCTACTCCAACCTCTAAGGTAGCAGTCTACTTTTAAGAAAGGAGAGTCATGTTTGTTTTTAGTTCCTGTAGAAGAGAGAAGTGAGCCAGTAACTACGTAGACCTTACTGCTGATTACAAATATATGGTATCTAAGTTGTTTTCTCAGCGGGAAGTGGTGCTTCTTGCTCAAGGTTTGATATTAGAATCCTGATCCGATATGGGGTGGTGCTACTAAATGTGCAGTTGTTCTGTGAACTCCGAAGGGAATTTTATTTTGGTCAGAACTGGCTGCAATTTTCTCATATAGGAGTGTATGTCTTTCTCACGGTGGCCTTGAATTTGCAATTCTTTTCCTAACAGCTTTTTCTTATTGATGCATTTCCATTCTGTCCTAAGAAAACCTTAATCATTTTGCTGACATCATTCAAATGTTGAAGGTACCTCATTTTGGGGAGAAAGTAGAAGAAAATGATAATGCTGTCTGAAGCACATGGATCAAGTTTTTGGAAGAATTTGCCAACTCAGATCTCCCCCTCTCCTCTCTCTCTTGCGTGCCATAGTTTCTAGATTAATCACCATGAAACAGCAAATTATTTTACATAGTCATACTTGTTGCATAAAGTTGTATGGCCAGAGACAAATGAATGAATAAATGATGGAATGATGGAATGGATGATGAAATGAATGAATGAACTCCTCTACCTAATAATTGTGCAGAAGAGTTTTGAAGAGTTATAATTGATTCTCTGGCTGAGTTTGTACAATATGTAGAGTTGAAATGTGGTTGGCTAGTTGCAGTTCAGTGTAATATGCAAAAAAAAAAAAAGTAAGTTTCTGAGTTCCATGTGTTGATTCAGGCAACTACAGCAGTTAATTCAATGATCATGGGTTACTGTATTGCATGAACACAATCATGGTATGACTCAAAGCATTTGCTGAAGTCCAGTTCTGTACAGTATTCATCATACAGCATACTTACCCTTGGTCTATTAGTTCAGTTTCTGGATTCACATGATGCATGATAATCATTACAGATTGATACAGACATATCAGTTAAAAATGATTACCTAATATTTGGTTCTCTGTGTTGTATGAATATAGTTTATATCTTGTTAGACTTGTTTTCAGGGTCAGTGAATTAACTATGCAGTGTCTTTCTGAATGCAGTTGAAACTCCATAGTTCTTTTCTTTCATTTCCTTTTGGCTGCCATCAAAGAAACCGTGTGCAGCTTTTCCTTTAGGAATCCTGTTAAGAAGTTGTACTGATTTTTTTTTTTAAATCAAGAATTAGAAAGGACATTGTAGCATGTTGGAATCCTTTCCATAGGACAATAGGTTGGTGAAGAATGGAGTGTAGCCAAGAGGAAAAACAGTAAGAGCCTTGTTGTGAAACTATTACAGCTGGAGAACAAAGTTAAGTACTTCTTTCATTGATTTTCTCAGGATGGTGTTACAATTGATTTTTCTTCTTTCAACTTGTTCTAGCAAGGAGAAAAACATGAGAGGAAAATAAATGCAAGATGTGCTGTCTATTTTCTTCAGGGAAAATATTGCAGAATTTCAGGGAAAATGGTGTTCCTGGGACAATTTTGTGCCTCCAAAAGCAGGCAAAACCTTGGTTATAGGTTGATAGTAGTTGATGTCAGCTACATGACAGAATAGGGGTTTGAAGGGTGATGAATTCTGGGGGAGGAACAGTGGGATTAGAGCCGAAACCAGCTCCTGCCTAATGTTGTGTCCTAGATGAATCACTCTTCCTGCTCCACACCTTTTCTGGAGATGAGTGAAACAGGGTGTTTCTAAGGGACTGTGTATTTACTTATAGTAAATGATATTTTAGATAAACTTCTTATTCCCTCTAGCATATTATCTACATGAAGGAGTCATCACTAAAAGATCTCTGCATGCCCATAGCTAGTTTGGCATTATGATGAAGTTGCTATTGAAATGTCTCCTCGTTTTCTTTGCTTTAATTCTCAAGATAGTACAGATTAGAGAATCCTTGACATGCTCTGCCTTCTTTCCCATGCTCAATATGCTGAAAATATAATTATAGTCTATCCACCCTTTCAATATATCAACAGATTGGTAGTATCTACCACTGATAATTTTCTGAGTGAATAAGGGAGAGAAGAAAGATTGTGGCTGTTTTCTAATCTAAAACATCTACCTTATGTTTTTTTACTCAGTTATCTCAATTTTTTAAATTTGCATGGTAATTATTACAACTTTCATTTATAATTCACTGAATTTATACAACAGTTTGGACAAAGTAGCCAGCTTAATTTTCGTCTCACATGCTGTGAAAAATGCAAGAGTTTTCATGTACTTTCCTATTTTGGAAGGGTATTTCAGATCTTTATGGGAAATAGTTTGTGTGGAATTATTGCATCTTTTATTAAAAACTTGTGTTATTAAAAGTATCACTTCCCTTCCTCATTGCTCTTTTTAGGTCCTACATATTTGCCTAATGGGGCAACTAACTGGTAGGCCAGATTTACACTTAGAAAAAGGCATGTGAAGAGAAGGTTACCGCTTGCCGTGATCTGATACCTGTTGTCTCCTCATGTCAGATAGTTTTGAAAAGTATGTCTAGAGATTTGAAATCTAATAATAGGTCTTCATTTCGTCATCCGATTTCTTTGCTGTGTATTTTTTTTTTAATCCTAAATGATGCAAATAACTGTTGCATTGACTATTCCTTTCTCCCATGAGCTGTTCAGAGCATCTAGAAGTGGGAGGTGCTTCAGTCTCTTCTGGAAAGGCTGGGTTTATAACTCTGAGATGCTCCTCCTCCTCCACGGGACACCTCCCCAGCGCCCCCCAGTTTTAGCTCAGCCTTCGTGGTAAGAGGTTATGCACTCCCTGACTGGAACAGTTTTTCTGATTCAGCTATTCAAATTCAGGTTTGCTCTTAGGTTATTTTGGCTTGTAAAAATCTCTCCCAATTAATTTGGTGTTTTCAAGGCTTGTGTCTCAATGAGGTTATCTCGATCAGTTTGAAAACAGTTTCCTTGTGACTGACGGAGCCTGCCATTCCGCAGGCAGCCTGAGACAGCCACCTCAGGCAATTATCTCATCTAATCCCCCAATCATTTTCTATGCTATAGTGGCGGAACGCTCGCAGCCGCGACTCACTTCTCCTTGGCGTTTCGTCTGACAGGAGCATTTATCTCGCAAGTTAGAGTGTTAGCAGCAGCGGCTTGTTAGACTGCTCAGGCATTAACAGCGGAGTTTCTGGCTTCCTGCCTTTTTCAATGGCTGGCTTCAAGTTTGTGCCTAAATATCACTGGTACCATTCCCCGCTGGTTTACCTTTTTGGGGACCGAGGCAAGCACCTTTCTACTCCGTTTTCCCTGGGATTAGTTCTCCTTTGTCTTGCTAACGTTGGATAAGCAGGCTAGTCTCTAAACAGAAACTTCTTTGCAATTGCCCTTGGATCATTTCATTGGAGTGAAGCCGGAAGAGCCATTTCAAACAGCGGGACTGTTTTTTTTTTTTGACAGGAAAGGATCCACCCAGGTCCTGTATAGCTGGATCCAGAATATTTCTTGCTTGGAGCGCTTGGAGTTTTCTTTGTTGAGGGACCCTGAGATATTGTTTACCATATTACACAGTTTACAATTTTAATGCTTTATAGATATTATATAAATATACATATATATATTTATGCTTTATAGATATAGACATATGTAAATGTATATGGGTATATATATATATATATATAATATATATATACCATATTACATTTACACCCATAATACAAATTAACAGAAGAATAAGTGCACGCATTGAAGAAACACTAAGAACTCAATCAAAAAAGAAGCACTGACCTCTTCCCTGGTCCAACACCTCAAAGCCACAGGACATGAAATTGACTTTAAAAATACCAGAACTATCGCCAAAACCGAACACTTCAACAACAGAATAATCAGAGAAGCCATAGAGATAGAAAACGGGCCCACACAGCATGAATAAACGAGTGATACCTCCCGTGCCTACCAACCATTTGGAAACCCTGCCCTCATTAATAAACGAGTACCTAACATGAAGTAATGACACCAGACCACACCACGAGTGCCACACAAGATGCTACCACCACACTTCCACGTAGAAAAAAAGACTCAAACCCACACAGAAGATGAGACACGACCACGGACCAGAAGCCGTACCACAGCTGCATCACTACCCGCCTTCAACCCCTCTGACCCATACAAGAAGTGAACTGACACCCACCATGAAGATGTGGCACGAACACGAAAGTGAAGCCAAAACAACAGGATCACAGTTCCACCAGCTCAACATCCCCAGCAACTAAGACTAACCTGAGCACAACCAAGCCCCCACCTGAACAGAACACACCCCAGCCAATCAAGAACACAACCAACCTCCTACCCAATTCAGAACACAGCCAAAATCCCCCAACCAATGAGAACACACCCCCAGCCAATTGGAACACAGTCAAGCCACCCAATCAAGTCACACCCCCACTAGTAGTTAAAAGGAAGAAGGAGCTGCAAGCTCACATTTACTCTGAGAAGCACAGCGAGCGAAGAAACAAGCCTGGAAGATGGATGAATGAGACTTCATAGAAACGTTTTGCCTAATACTTCAATTTTACGCGGGAGAAAACCCGAATAACCAAAGAATACACACCAGCACCACACACACACACATATATATGCTGTTCAGCTTTTTGGGTATTTCCCCACGTCTCTTGTAGCTGTGCTTTAAAGTGTGTAGCAACGTTTCGGCAGAATCTCATCTGCCATCATCAGGCTTCTGATTGTGTTCGTCTGTGAGTTCAGAATCTTCAGTTGTTTTCAGTTTTAAATTTGGGGCTGGCCTATTGCTGTGCCAGGTGGTTTTTCTTCATCCTGATTGGTTGGGAGTCTTGGTCTTGTGTTTATTGTCTTGGAGGTTTGCTGTGTTCTGCTTGATTGGGTTTCTAATATCTTCTGTCTGTTTGTGCTTTTTGTCTTGATTGGCTGGCAAACATTGTGTTTCCTGTATTGAGGCTTTTGTGCAGCTTGGCTCCGAGTAAATGGACGGCTGTCATTTGTTAGGAAGCTAGGTTTCATCTGGGTGCTTTGTTGGGTGTGTTGAGCTGGAGGTATCAGGGGGAGTCTGTTTGGCCCAGGTGTTAGCCTGGCTGTAGTATGGAGATTTTTTTGTTTGAGAGTGCAGGCTTCCAAATGATTGATAGTCTGTGGAATCATCTCTTCTATTCATGCTTTCAGGTCTTTTTTCAATCTCTATGGCTTCTCTGATAATTCTGTGGCTGGGGTTTTCTGTAGTGGCTAGGGTTGTGTTGCCATTGAAGTTGATACTATGACTTGTGGTTTTCTATGTGTTGACTGTGAGGAAGTGTGTTCCAGCTTTTTTACTGAATTTTTTGTGTTGATCCAGCGGGGGGTACTTATTCTTCTATTGGTCTGTCCAATGTATGTGGCCGGCATGATGCACAGGGGACTTTCGTTATATGCCTTGGTGTTCCAGGTCAATTTTATCTTTGGGTTTCTAAGGATGGCTGCTATTTTTCTGTCTGTTTTGAAGGCAGTCTTCAGGTGATGCCTGTGTACGTACTTACTGATTTTTGTCTGTAGTACCATTTCTGCATAGCAATAGCCAGCCCCAAATTTAAAAACTGAAACAATCTGTAAGATTCTGACTCACAGAACGAACACAATACAGAAGCCTGATGATCGGCAGATGAGATTCTGCCGAAAACGTTGCTACAACTTTAAAAGCACAGCTACAAGGACGTGGGAAAATACCCAAACAAAGCTGAACAGCATACATGTAAGTACCCACAAAAACTTAAGAATATATATATATATATATGTGTGTGTTGTGTGTTGTGTGTGGTGTGTGTGTTTTGTATATGTATATGTATATTATGGACTTACACTCCTGGAGGAGCGTTTCTACTTTCAACCACAGGGGAAGGCATCACTCCAAAGTACAAATACTAATACTAACAATACTAACAATAATAATAACCAATAATTAAAAAATAATAAAAAAGTTAAAGTCAGAGGCAAGAGAATCAGTCCTCCACAATTGAAGGCGACAACATCTTTCGCTCCAAGACAAATAAGCCCGAGATAAATCAGTGGCCCCAAAAGGCCTCTAGTGGCAGATAAGGATGCCCACTAGACGCACCTAGCCTTGGAAAGGCAATTGCAGAAACAGGCCAGAGAGGCAGACCAAGATGGCTATGACACAACCAATCAGATCAGGACCCAAGTCCATTGTTGGGGCCCTTGGACTTATCTACCCAGCCCAGGCAGGCTATTTCTGGACAACCTCCCCATAGGTACATCTCCTGGAATGAGCACTGCCCGGCTAATCTCAGAGGCAACCTTCACCTCTATGGTCGCCGGCTTAAGACAGAGGCTAAGACTACACCTATATTCCCATCGATTGAAGCAATGGATGAGATTGGCGAATTCAAAGGGCATTGCTCAGCAATCCATCAGACCACTTAACTTGCACATCAGGATGCGGGATCCCTGTCTGCTTGATCCTTTGTGCATATGGGACAACATCAAACTTAGTATTCCCCAATATTCCTAACATACCAGCCGAGGGTCTTCGGAGGAGGTGGAATTTGAGGATCAGGATGTTCCCATGGAGGTGGGGTCGATCCATCAGATGGACTTGGGGTTGTCAGAGGCTGACCCCATGAGAACGAGGAATGTCCAGACTGATGAAGGCCTCATTCCGGACCAACCTACCTTTCTGGGCTTTTTCACCCACACCTCTTTAAATCCTTACTGTTCAAGGCAAAGAACACTGCTAAATAGGCACATCAAACCCTCATCCATTGTCAACAGGGTGTCAGGATGGAATCCGAAGATCTAATATTCTCATAAACCGGCTAATGAGGCGGAAACTATTCCTGTCTCTTGTATGTTTGCTGAATTAGTATAAAATCAATGGGCATTCAGCAGCATTATCCCCAGCCCAACAGGATACAATAAACAATATTATAATTTGACACCAGAGTTTTCAAATTTTCTCAAAATGCCGGAGGGATGAGCCCATTGTGGCACTGGCCTCTTCTTCAACCTTTCCCAACAAGGCCGAGGAATCCCTAGACCGGAAGAAAAGAGAGCAGATTGGCACTCCGTAGGGTGCATGTTTCTGACGCCAGGGTCATATAGGCAGCTACAGCAGCGTCCTTTTTTACACGATCCTCCCTACAATGCTCTTCCACTTGTGGCATCAAATGTCAAGAGCCCACCAGGACATAGCTAAATTATTGCAGCGCAGAATTCTCCAGCAATGCCACATTTAATGCAGTCAAATTCTCGTTCAGGTCATAGCATCTCACGTATCAGCACGGAGACTGCTATGGCTCAGGCATTGGCAGGCGGATACCAAGCATAAATGCAAGCTGAATCAGCCCCAAATAGGGGGATAAATTATTTGGGCAGTGTCTTGGAGCCCCTCCTTATAAAGAATAGAAACAAGAAAAAAGTGCTTCCCCTCTTTTTTCGGGAGGTCTGAAAAACAGAACGCCCCAGTTGTTTTGAAGGGTTCCTTTCAGTCCCTACTATCAAGGCCCATACGTTCCCAGATCTCAGAGAAACATCAGGCTACAGGCCCCATTTTAGACAGGATAGGTCTGATCTTCCAATAGAGGTCAGCGGGGAGGCCAAAACAGAAGAAAACCCCAGAGGCACTGGAGGCCGATTTTTCATTGCCCCAAGTGAGTCCTTGATACGCGATTCTCATTGGAGGGCGGCTAAAATTGTTTGCTGATCAATGGGGACAGCTCCACCTCTGATATATGGGTCAGGGACACTATAGGTTTGGTTTGGTGCATAGAGTTTTCAATCCCCCCCCCGAACTTTTTCATTAGAAGCCCTAGGTCCACAGACCCCATTAAGAGGGCCTTGATGCAGGAGGCTATCAATCATCTTCTACATGTTCGGGCTGTTAGAGAGGTCCCATCTGAACAGCGGGTCAAGGCTGTTACTCTCTATTGTTTGTGGTCCCAAAGAGTTCGGGGGGCTGGAGGCAATTCTGGACCTCAAACGTCTGAACAGATCATCGGTTTAATGAAAATTCAAAATGACGACTCTCCAGTCCATTCTGCTCAGGATTCAGAGAGAACGATGTCCTGACCTCTATAGAATCTCACAGAGCTTATCTACATATACCAATTAGACCTGCTCACTACAAATATCTTAGATTTTGCTATGTGATCAGCACTACGAATATATTTGCCCTACCATTCAGTCTGGCTTTGGCCCCTAGGACTTTTACCAAGGTCCTAGCAGCTTTGGCTGCCTCACTCAGGATCAAATCTATTTGCCTTACAGTGTTATCTGGATGATATTTTAATTTTGTCATCTTCCAGACACCAAGCAAAATTGGATACAAGATTACTCTGGACACCCTTCAAGGTCATGGCTTTTCCATAAATTTGGGAATAAAAGCCATTTGATCCCCTCAAACTAGGTTAGTTCATTTAGGGGCAGTGATAGATACCGTGGAGGGCAAGGTCTTTCTCTCTCAGGACAGGGTTAAACAGTATCCAGTCCTTGGCCAGAGAGATCAAGAGCCTTAAAGAGGGTTTCCCTGCGCAGTTCTGTCTCAACTGTTAGGGAAACTGATTTCTTGTATTTCCATTGTGCCTTGGGCTTTGATTCCATTCTAGAGAGCTGCAATGGTTCCTGCTACCTTTCCAGCGATCCGGAAGAGCCACTTTCAATGGTCCGGATAAAGGTACCACACAATGTTCTCCGATCGCTCCGCTGGTGGTCGGAAAAAAATGATAAACAAGGGTGTCCTTTTAAGGAATCTTACAGGACAACAATCACAACAGATGCCAGCCTGGTAGGATGAGGAGCTCACTTCCAATCACACACTGTGCAGGGAATTTGGACTATTTCCGAACAATCACAAAGCATCAACCTATTGGAGCTGCGAACAGTTCACCTGGCCTTACGCAGTTTTCTATCCCTTTCCATCATGCCACGTTCTGGTCTTGACAGATAATATAACAACCAAGGCCACGTAAACAGACAGGGGGTACCCATTTCAAACTTCTGATGCTGGAGACGGCCAAGTTGTTCAAGTGGGCTGAAGCCAATCTGTTTTCGCTCAAGGCAGAACACATAGCAGGGCCTTAAACCACAAGCGACTGGCTCAGCCGGGCCACAATAGATCAAGCAAAGTGGCACCTACACCTGTCTGTCTTCCAGGAAGCAGTGCAGAGGTTTGAGCAACCGGTGATCGATCTTATTGCCTCTCCTCTCAACGCCCAATTGCCCCGGTATATTTCAAGGTACCTGACTCAGGGGGCGGAGGCCGTCAACCCTATGTCAGTGGCTTCCTGGATTTCTATATGCATTTCCTCCACTCCCGTAATATCCAGGTCGATCCAGGAGTTATTGGAGGAACGAGCGGAATTGACATTGGTTGCCCCTTACTGGCCCAGGCGAAACGTGTTTGCAGACTTACAGGACCTGTCGAGGGAACAACCTTGGAAAATTACACCATTGAAGGTTTCCCTCTCCCAAGGGCTGATACTTCACCTGAACCCACAGTGGCTCAGTCTAGCCGTATGGAGGTTGAGCGGAGCCATTAAGGGCCCAACAGATCTCAGAGGATGCTATTGCCACCATTCAAGCATCCAGACAGTCCTCAACAAATCGCATATACGAGGCCACATGGTCCGCTTTCTGTCGCTGGTGCTGGGGGTCTCAGATCGACCCAACTGCCCCATTAATAGGACAATTATTGGACTTTTTATAAGAGGTTTGACCAAGGCCTATCTCCAAATATACTTTACACAAAACAGGTGGCGGCTTTAGCCTTGGTGAATCCTGGGGGTGACCTCCATTCTATAGCGCACCATCTGCATATCCGCAGCTTCTTAAGGGTGCTACAAACTTACGACCTCCTGAATTCACTGCTATCCCACCTGGACCTCAACAAGGTGTTAACTGCACTTACAACTGGCCCGTTTGAGCCTTTAAGAACCGCTAGTCTCAAATTCCTGACATATAAGGTGGCCTTTCTAATTGCAATCACATCAGCAAGGGGGATTTCTGAATTGACAGCATTGTCAATGAGAAAGGACCTGTCCGTGTTTCATGCGGACAGAGTGGTTCTCTGATTGGATCCATCGTTCACTCCTAAAGTAAATTCAGCCTTCCACAGAGCGCAGGAGTTGGTGCTTCGAAATTTTTGTCCGAAACCATCTCTTAGACTGGAAGACATGAACGGCATCGACTTGATGTTCAAAGGGCCTTAAGTATCTATCTAGACCACACGGCGGCATTTGGAAATCTGAGGCTCCATTCCTATCCTTCAACCCATCCACTTTAGGACAAAAGGTGTCGTCGACGACCATCGGTAGATGGTTGAGACCACCATAGCTAAAAGTTATGAATACTAATCCATCTCAGTTCCTAAGGGCATTACAGCCCACTCAACAATGAGTTGTGCAACATCAGCAGCATAGGCCACAGGGCTTCCATAGACGAAATTTGCAGAGCGGCAACTTGGGTTTCACCATCTTCCTTTGTCAGAAATGATAAAATTGATTGTCTATGCCTCAGCGGATGCTTCATTTGGCAGAAGAGTCCTACAGAGGGTCCACAGAGTTTAGGAGTGGATTATGATCCAGATGGAGTCCCTCCCTAAGGACAGGCCAAGCTTGGTATGTCCCACTTCTGGATGCTCTGAACAGCTCATGGGAGAAAGGGCATTAGTACTTACCTGATACGCCCGTTCTCTGTGAGCTGTGAAGAGCATCCAACCCACCCATTTCTTTCCGTCTGGGGGTTCTGTTCCAGTCAGGGATCCAGATTAGGTGATGAGTTCCGGACTTTGGCACTCAGTCTTCGCAAAACTGGGGATGTCTGGGGTGTCCCGTGGAGGAGGAGGAGCGTCCCGGAGTTTTAAGTCCAGCCTTTCCAGAAGAGACTGAAGCACCTCCCACTTCTGGATGCTTTTCACAGCTCACAGAGAACGGGCATATCAGGTAAGTACCAATGCCCTTTTTGGTACAGTGCAGAAAGCATACATGTAACCAGGGAGGAGTTAATAGAATCAGAGAAAAATAGGCTATTAAGTCTAACCGAGTGCAGGAATCCAAATTAACCTTCCCCAAGAAATTTGTATCCAGTTACTGCTTCAACTCAACCAGCAAAATAAACACAGTCTTAAGTCATTGGCAATGTTATGCGACTGTTATAATTAGGACGTTTCTGCTAAAATTTAATTGGAATATGCCTTCTTGCAACTTGAACCCTTTATTCTCGAATAATAGAAAAACAGACCAGTCTTTTTTTAAGACATGGGTACTACATAGAGAACCCCCAAGTTAACCAATATTTGTGGAGGGGGGGTTGAAGAGAAATGGAAAATAATCCTCTTTGTTCAAAACTATATTAACTACATCATTGTCAACTCTTAATGTTAGCCAGAGTTGATTATAAAGAACAATTTTACTTTCCCCCTTACAGTTTTTTCTTTAAATCCTTTCCTATTCCTAATACCAGACGGAAAAATATGCTTACCCTAATCTGAGGGAGATTAAGGCACAAAACCCAAACCTGGAGCGTCATGGGAAAGTAGGAAGACATTGGATCCAAGGGTTAGTTATGTTTCAAGCTAGGGCATCCTACTGGGATGCTTACTTTTCGCTGAAAATCTATGTCCACATAATTTTTTCTAGGTATAATGGGGGCCTCAATGTTGGAGGGAACTCCTGCCCTACTCTCAAGTTTCTTCTCTGTTGTGAGGAAGCTCCACCTAATCTAATTGTCCAAGAAGTTTGAGTTGGCTCTCCAAGTCCCAGAGAACATACTGTCTAGAATATTTTCTTTTCCTTGGTAACCCAAGGAAAATACTCCTGAACTATTATTAAGTGGAATGTTTTGTAACATAAATACAATGGATTCGGAGACTGAAATCCCCATTTTCAAGTTAACATAAATTTAAATTAGCCAAAATAAAGATATTCCACCTTTTTGTACACAATTGTACTAGGTTGGGATGTTATTTTGGTTTGGTTTGGGTTTTTTTTAAGCCCAGCTTTTTTTACTGAGAGTAGAGGAAAGGGGTGCTGTGTTTCCCCAACAATCAAAGTTTGTCTGGTATTAGAAAGCTTAAAGAATAACAACATGGATGTGTTTTTGCTTGCATTGCTACAAAGCTAAGTTTTATACCTTATTGCTTCTTGGTTTTCTTAACACAACATACAGTCTTCATTCAGCCTTGTTCTGAAACAATATGAGTTCCATGTTAGCATATAACTTCGGCTGGGCAAATCCTTCAAAAGAACTATTTCAGAACATGTAGGGGCCTGTGCAAAACATTTTTTAAAACTGGTGCACCCAGCCTTTTCTGGATACACGTGTGTGTACAATTATTTTATGTCCTTTCCAACAGACTGAAAAAAATGTGCATGCAGAGACAGTAAGGAACAACATCCGAAGCAGTTTCACAAGTTTGAAAAAAATGTGGTTAATTTAATAATTCAGAAAGATGTGCTTTTACACATTTCTGTACACTCTGAAGTGCCTTTCAAAGCATTTACACAGTCCTATTTTAAAAGGTAATTTGGTCAGGTGATCATCTGTGCAGAGACATGCCATTTGTATGTATAGATTTGGTTTTAGGGTATTCAAATGGAGAATTAAAACATCAGCTGGATTAATAGCTGGGATTTCCAAATGATGAATTCTGTTTGAGTGAGTTTCATTGTTTCTTCTTCCTTTTTACTGAAAATATTTATAAGCAAATATGCTTCTCATGTGTCTGAAGAAACCTTCTGCAGCAAAATAGAAAAATAGATCACAACCACAAAAAATTTATTCTTATTCAAATCTCATTAATTGAAGGTGTGTCAGCATTATATCCTTCTAGCTGTCAAATTATAGTAAAGACAACCCAGGATGAATTGAAGCACTTGCAGCTTTTCAGAATCATCTCAGAAAATCTTTTTGGTTCTCATTCTTGCCTATGCTAACAGAATTATTTCATGATTTGGAAACAGCTGGAGCCAGCATTTTTGGTTTTTGACTCATCCATCTTTTGGATATAATTCCATACTGGCAGCATTTGTTTCAGCAGAATGCTCTTCTAGATTGATACCATCCCCCACTTTGAGAATTTTACATTGAGTCACAGTAGAATTGAGTATTTATTTATAAATTATACAAATAGTTATATGAGGCTATGCAAACTAACAAAATCATATAAAATTATTTTTAAATCACCAGACCAATAAGGGAAAACACACCAAATAGCAGCATTTAATACAAACCCTGAGTAGATTCTGGGGGTCTAAAATTAACATCAAAAGCTACTAAGACTTGGCATCAACTATCTCTAAACAGGAAAGCTATTGCTTAGCTAGAGCAGGGGTCTCCAATCTTGGCAACTTTAAGCCTGGAGGACTTCAACTCCCAGAATTCCCCAGCCAGTCAACTGGCTGGGGAATTCTGGGAGTTGAAGTCCTCCAGGCTTAAAGTTGCCAAGATTGGAAACCCCTGAGCTAGAGGGTTTGTTTCTTGAAGGCCCTCTATTGAATGCCCTTGGAGCAAATATCAATCAGAATAGATCTGGACCATGCTCAAGCAGAAGATCCTATCAACATACATGGTATATGGTACATCAACATATACTATTCCAGAGAAGTGACTGTCCGGTCTTTTCTTAAAAACCTCCAGTGATGAAGCACCCACAACTTCTGAAGTCAAGCTGTTCCATTGGTTAATTGTCCTCACTATTAGGAAGTTTATCATTAATTCAGGTTGCTTCTCTCCTTGATTAGTTTCCATCCATTGTTTCTTGTTCTGCCCTCCGGTGCTTTGGAAAATAAGTTGACTCCCTCTTCTTTGTGACAGCCCCTCAAATACTGAAAATACTGCTTACCATGTCAGTAGCCCTTCTTTTTTCTAGACTGGCCATATCAATTTCCTGCAACTGTTTTTGATACATTTTTGTCTCCAGGCCCTTCATCATCTTAGTTGCTCTTCTTTGCATTTCTTCCATAGTGTGGCAAAAATGGCCTGTTCTCCAGTATGCTGAGCAGAGAATCCAAAGAATGGATTAACTCCGCCTTTCTGCCCAGAGACTTTTAAACAGTGTAGCTAGGTTAGCCAGACCTATAAGGTAAATAGATCAGAAGTTCCCCAAACTAGAAGTCAAAGAAGAGGTTTGTGGGTGAATGGGTGTGAAACCCTATCATGCTTCACAAGGCAAAGCAAGACTGTCAAAACTCTCCTCAGGTTTTACTCTCCACTTTGCCTACACTAGCCCAGGCAGTAATGGATAGTTTTGGTACATCAATATTTAAGAACCCCAGTGGACGTAACTTAAAATTACTACAAACTGATACAATATTTATTTCCTGATCACATCTGATCCTAATGAAACATTCCTTTATAATATGAAAAGGTTTTAGGGATATGTGGTGAACGCAGATTTGAGATTCCCTGAATTTGTATAAATTGTTTTGTTTACTCTATATTTGCTATTTTTTGATACATGTATTTATGTAATTGTAATATTGCTATCAAGAGGTGTTTAGTTGAAGTACATATATTATGAAAAGAATCAGAAGACACACACTTCCCCCTGCTCCAACTTCTAGATTGCCCCAAGTTACACTTGATACATTCTTGAATGAAGAAATCTAACCATACATTGGGAAGAAAGTACATATAATTTTCAAATAATTTTTGACTGCATTGGTTGAAAGGAGTCTACTACTATTGTGCAAATTCTTGCCAACCCATACCCATACATTACTCAATTCCTGCTTAATGCCATTTCTGGACCAATTAAAATGTAGGCGCAAAATCCTTTATGGAAAAAAGACACAAGTTTTAAAAGCAATTACTTCCTTCATCATATAAATCATTTGATGATACAAAACCTTCCTGAAGATATTTCTAAAAAGTAATGAGATCTTAATGCTATTGGTGACCTCTTCCAACACTTTGCTAATACTGAAAGTTCAGTGATGGGATTCAAAAAAATTTACTATGGGTTCTGTGGGCATAGCTTGGTGGGCGTGGCAGAAGGATACTGCAAAACCCCATTCCCCCACCCGCACCCCACTTATCTGCTTTCCAGTCCATTCTGCTGTGCAAGGCAACAAAAGAAGATCCAGCTGATTTGCTGGGACTTGGGAAGCAGCGAATAGATGGGGTGGGGCCAACCAGAAGTGCTGTTTGCCAGTTCTTCGAATTATTCAAAATTTCTGCTACTGGTTCTCCAGAACTGGTCTGAACCTGCCTCTGTGAAAGTTGCATTTCTGAAGCAAGTGGCCTGTTAGATGAGCTGTCTTCATTTTATATTTTATATTTCATTGTTCAAGAAACATCAGGCAACCCTCAGAGGTGTAATATCACCCTTTTCTTACCTTGACTCTTCCACTGGTGCAAGAGGCTGGAGATTGAGGATGCTAACGGATGCAGTGGATTGGATGTTAATGCAATCTGTTGAACTTTATACTAAGGACAACAAATGCCTTTGGAGAGCCCTTCAAATTCGGAATTGCTTTATATAAAATTGTTTTTCAACCTTAGCAACTTTAAGACATGTGGACACTCCAACTCCCAGAATTCCCAAGCCAGCTATGCTGACTGGTTGATATAAATAATTTGAAATTAGTACATAGGCTCTCCCTGTGGAATTGAACTTCTGAAGGGGTATCAAAGCATTTAACTTTGTTTTCATTGATTTATATCAAATGGTAGGAGATCTCAAATATTTAAGAAGACCCAAGGCTATATTTGGGTGGAGAATATCAAAAGTGACTTAGGAATCTCATCTGCTCACAAGCAATGAATCTATTAACCTAACAGGCTTCTTCAGATACAATCAAATCCCATGAGACAATTTGTACTGTGATGGTCAATGCTTTTGTTTTGCAGCAGCCCTGGTTTATGCAGGCAAAAATACTTTCCCTGGGTGGGCTTGACCTCAGCAATGAGGGGAGCAGTGATATTCAATCATCTGGCAATTCTGTAGTTTTGGAACTTGTGGCTTCAGGAAATTAAATTAATTCCTGTTGGGAATTTGGAATGGAAAACATTTAAAATGTGTTTTGGCTTGCAGTGTTGGAAAGAGGTTAGAAAAAAAAATGCCTGTCACATGGTATGAGCACTTTCCAACAGCCCTCTCTTCTGCAAAGAGATCAGGAAAGGTGCTCTCTTTTTCAATCCTGGCAATATTGCAAGGGGAAATTTAAAAATAAATAGAAATCCATCTCTGGAACAGTCTCTGGAGATTCTTTTTTCTTATTACTGATGCCCAATAGCCAATCAAATTTCAAAAATAGGAAATTTGCTTGTTGCAGCATCATAAATAAATATGTGCTTAATGTATTTAGACAGTGTTTCTCAACCTTGGCAGATTGAAGATGTGTGGACTTCAACTCCCAGAATTCCCCAGCCAGCTTTGCTTGCAATTCTGGGAGTTGAAGTCCGCACATCTTCATGTTGCCCAGGTTGAGAAACACTGTATTTAGATATCTCAAGACTGGAAGGCAGTGATTAAAAAAAAAAAATAGAGGGAGGAAAGGAGGGAGAGGCTGGGCTCACACACCATGCAAAGAAATAAACAAAGTTTGTTATAATATATTATGTGACTCCAGCTAATGGGATTTATTGGTTAATGTGTGGGAAGAAATCAGCCAGATATTTTTTTATTTGGTAAACCATAGTTAAACAAGGCCTGGAGCACAGCAAGAACAGGTGAGAAAGTTTATAATGAATGTGGTTGAGACAATTTTAATAATCAGAGACTGTGTGCCTAATAATATGCTAAATACAAATGTGACTGGCTCACTTGAAATTGGCTCAGTGTGTTGAGCAATTTCAGCAATTGCAAGTTAGTTTACTGTTTAATATATTATATGAATTCATATAAACTAAATGAGTTCAGTAACAAATGATTAGCATATTACGGTAGTTCTGGATTTACAATAGTTCATTTAGTGACCAAAGTTACAGCGGCAATGAAAAAGGTAATTTTAACCGTTTTTCACATTGATGATTTTCGTTGCAGCATCTCCATGGTCACATGACCTAAATTAAAATGCTTGGCAAATGACTCACATTTATGATGGTTGCAATGTAAGTGATCACCCTTTGTGACCTTCTGACAAGCAAAGTCAGTGGGGACAGCAGATTTATTTAACAACTGAATTACTAATTTTACAACTGCAGTGATTCCTTAACAAGAGTGGCAAGAAAATGGGGGGTAAAACTCACTTAACAAATGTTCCATTTGCCAACATAAAGTTTGGGCTCAGCTATGGTTGTAAGTTGAGGACTACCTGTATTCTTTAATAGCAACTATTGATTATTTTTAAAAATGGAATTGGGAGGACATAGAGACAATTTAAGAAATTGTAAATACATTCAATTATTTCTAAAGCCTTAGACTTAATTCATTTTGTGATCTCGCTGTTCTTGCAAAAATGTTATTTACTGGTAACCAAAGGAAGGTTCAATATCTGACTTCATTTGTTCCATTTTGTTGTCTTCAGACACTATCAATTACCACAGTGGAAGAATTGTCTTTTTTCAGTCGCACTTAGGCTTGTGACGTTTGTAGATTGCTCATCCTACTTTATAAGGTCACTGAATGTTAAAAGGTTTCCTAAAACTTCCATGAGGCTGTTTCAGTTTGTAATGGATAAGTCAGGCTAAGTGGTTAAGTCTTGAGGGTAGCTTCACTTAGAGTTAGACCCTCTGTCTTTCTAATAGGAGAACTTAAATGCTGTCAGAGAAGCAGACCTGGTGGTCTGAAGGTGGCCATGTTCAGCTGGTATACTGAAACTCTTTAATAGAGATTCCAGTTACAGCATCTAGGTTACAGGAGGATGGCTTTTGATTGTGTTTTTGATGTATAAAAAAGTTGGGGATGGGCCAATTAAACATGGTTCTATGATAACTGTCATTCCGTAGGGCTTTTCTGTCATTGTTTTGGCCAGACACAGCATGCTCGTCATAGCCACAACTTTCCATTGAAGACTAGCAAATATTCTGTCCACTAGGTGCCTTACCAGAACAGGATAGTAGACCTTATCAGGACAAAAGTCACCTATTTTGATGACAGATACAGTTACCTGGTTTGCAAGCCTGTGCAAGTTCAAATACTAGTATTCTATTCTTTCCATTGGGTGTGGAGACTCATGAAGGGTTGGGCCTTGAACAAGAACAGCCAGTATTTCTCCTGAGATAGATTAGGATATGATCATATTTGAAAACTTTATCAGATTTCAAGAGAACATACTGAAGTGCTATCCTGCTACCCTGTTGTAGTGAAAATTGTAGATTCGGTCTTCCTTTAAAAACAAGACATGCCATTCGACTAATATGGACTGTGTCCAGTGTTCAGAGAATGTCATTTGGTCAGGGGAAAATGTAGAAGGGATCACGGAAAGGCAATGAGAACCAAAAACTGACCTCTGGCATTTTACAAAGACAAGCTTTATTTTTATTTAGAGCTTTAATTTTGGGTGCATGCTATTTCCTCACGTAAAGACAAAAAGTTCAGCAGTAGTTTAATTTGTCCAAAGTACATGATTCTACAATAGTTTTTTTTTAATACCAGTGTTCAAAAAGTTTACCCTTTTATGATTTTGTAATCATGTCCTGTTGACATCATTTTTTTAAAAAGATCCATTCAATTATTGATTGGAAGATTCTCAGAGACCATCTAGACAAGTCCCTGCAGTTTTCTTGGCAAGGTTTTTCAGTCGTGGTTTGCCATCACCTTCTTCTACCTCATGTGGTTATTTCATGATCTGTTCCTACCACATCTTAACTTATAGGGCATTGAATTAACCTGATTGCCTGGGTTTACATAACACACTATTGAAGTGGCTACAATGATTGGATTTTATAACAGAGTCATATATTTATTCTAGTGTGTCTTACGAGCAGTTCAGTATGTTGGACTAGCCCAGAAACAGAGTTGATTAAACCATAATTCAGTTAACTAAGTTATGTGAGCAGAATCAGTCTCTTAATGGATGTAACAATCATATGTCACCTGCTCTGCAAGGTAGATCAGAAAAGCTTCAAAAAGATTCCCAGGATTAGCTAAATATGTGGGTTGAAGCAGGAGTTAGTCTGGTGTTGAAAAGAGAAATGATAGGGAAGCATTGAGGGAAAGAATCACTGTAAAGATCTGAATCATACAGGCAACACAACTTTCTTTTCCCCTTTGTATGAGAATCCTGCATTGTCAGTTATAAATTTTTCACATTTTGTGAGATGATTTCTACCCCTGGTTGTTACACTACTGTATCCTTCTTTGGTTTCCAAAATTTCCATGGATCTTTTGAAAATCATTAGCCCTTGATGCTAGTCTCCTCTGAAGAATGGCCTTTTTGCTGCTCTATATCAAGCCAGGAGGAATATAGACAAAAGGAATGTAGAACAGAGTGATTCCTTCGATTGCTATCCATGTTGTTTCCAGATAGGTTTAATTGTACTTAATTCTGATTCTAATTCTTAATGCTAGAAAAGAGAGTCTGAACTGATAATAGGAACAGAACTGTCTGAGGGAATGAGAACTGCCTTGTGGTACAGGATGAGCACTGTGAAATTGTGTGGGATCTTTATGGATTATGTCAGTGATATTTGGGGAAGGCCTGGGGTATCGATAGGGATTAGAGGTCAAGGAATTCTTTACTAATTTGACAGTATTTTCTATCACTGAGGTCCCTATTTGTCAGATAAGGGTTGGATTAAAGATGCCATCCATACAGGATTTTTTCATTTGGAAACCTCATTTCAGTATCCATCTATATTTGATGTTGGCAAGTTTTTGCATGGTAGGGTTACTTTCAGCATCAGTTTTGGTCTTCTAAAAACTGTAGAGCAGGGGTGTCAAACTCAAGGCCCGTGGGCCGCATCTGGCCCACAGAATACTTCGATCTGGCTTGTGGGCCCGCCTGGAAACAGCAAAGAACCAACCCATGGTGCCTCTGCCACCAAAAATGGAGCTCAGGAGGGACATGCATGGGCCTCCTGTGCTTCATTTTTGGCCACGATGGCTTCCTGCAGCCCTCTGCCAGTGATAATGCAGCTCAGAGTAGAGTAGAGCTCCGTTTTCACTGGCAGAGGGCTGCAGGAGGCCGTCGCAGCCAAAAACGGAGCCTTGATGAATGATGTCAAGCTGGCCACACCTCCTGGCTATGCCCCTTCAGCCCCTAGAGGTCAAATACAACCCTGATGCAGCCCTCAATGAAATCGAGTTTGACACCCCTGCTGTAGAGGATATATGTAGTGATGTCAAAAAAGAGCCAAAATAAGTAGGGCACTTTTTATCTATTTGGAGGGGGGCATCAAGGAACAAAATAAGTTTGTTAAGATTCATAGGAATTAAAATAATCTTTTTTTTCTTCTTAAAAGGAAAAAAAATAAGTGTAATTTGGGATAAAGCTATCACAGAGCTGGACTTTGTCACAGACAATCTTTTATATTCTGAAAACTCCAAGATGAAGGGTTTTCTTAATTTTGGTACAATGCTCCTGCATTTCCCTCTTCAGTTATAGCTTGGGATCTCAGCAAGTAGAAAGTGACTTGCTGTGACAATGACGTTTGTCAGTTGCTGGTTAGCTCATGTAGCCAACCATAAAATGGGTAAATTCTAGAACCGAGCAGTGCTTCGAATTTAGTTCCAAAATGGTGCTTTGGAATGCATCAGAGTGCAAGGGTATTATGTGATTGTACTTATTGTGCCAATATCTCATGTTGGTTTTGTGAAACAAAGGGCTTCTGCTGCATAAAATATTATCAAACAGCCTTTGGAAGCAGCAGGAAACAATATCAGCATAACATCTGCTCCTTTACTTCAAATTCCGATTCTGCTTATTCTGGTCTGCCATCAAATGGTGGTGTCTTTATTTGAAGGGTGCAGGGCATTTTAAGGGAAGGCATTTATTTCCTTTCCTGCCTGCAAAGCATTACTGATTGGAATTACTGGTGGAAGAGCAAGTCAATCATTAGCTTTCATGTAGAATAGGGCTGGAGTAGGGCAAGAGACAAGTTTTGACAGATAGATAGGCTGATGGGTTTAGCCATCTGTCAGTCTCACTCCTCACTTTGCACAAATGTTTTGTGTGGGTGAATTCAAAGAGAGCTAGACTAACAGCTGATCAGCATGGGTGGGAGAAATTGCATAGTAAAGCAGTAAAGCCTTTCCACGGTGCTCATTTTATTCTTTATTTAGAGCCATACCTCAAGGCCACAAATTAGCTTGGAGATCTGGTTGATACTGGGAAGAGCCCAGTTTGCAAGAGCTACACATCACAACGAAGAAGGACTTTGTTTGACATTTCTGAGATAAATGCAGGTCTCTATCAGCTTCAAATGTAATAGGTATGAGCTTCCAATCCTTTGACTTGAACTGTTGAAGTGTTTTGATTTTAACGGTAATCTTTCTGCAACTACTGTTTGAATATCCAAGACAGTAGTAGTAACAGTGGCTGAGGTACTATCTTTTACTTTGTTCTCAAATTTGCTTCAATTTGATATTCAACTCTTTCGGCAAGGAAATTTCAGTGTGGCTGAGCTCATTTCTTTGGGTCAGATTTTCTTACCTATATTCTTAACTTCATCCAGTGCTAAATTTCTAGATTTGGGAGCGAAGTTGTAGGTTGATATAAAGCCAGTTCTCATAGATATGATGGTGGGCTTCTTTTTCTCTTAGCACTGTTTTAATAGTATCACAAATATAGAACATAGTATGTGTTAAGAATATCTAATGAGATATTCTTAAAAATGCATTTTTGAGAATCAAATGAGTGAATATCAGGGCTGTCAAACTCCCAGCCTGTGGGCCGGACACGTTACACATTGGCCGAGCACCTACCTAGTTTAGTAAAGGAGGAAAAAATCCCAACATGTCATGTGACGGTAATGACGCTGCCATGATGATGTGAGTTTGACACCCCTGGTGTACATCATACAAATTCATTTGCTAAAATGCTTGTACTACTTGCAACTTTTGTCAAATGTATATATTTTTTTCCATTCTGTTGTGTTAAATTCTTAGAGACAAGACCCTGCAGTTTTCTTGGCAAGGTTTTTAAGAAGTAATTTGCCATTGCCTCTTTTCTATGGCTGAGAGATAGTCGACCACCCCAGGTCGCTTTGTGCCTAAGGTAGGACAAGAACTCACAATCTCCTGGTTTCTGGTCTGATGCTCCAAACTAGCTCTCACTGAGAATAATGAAAAAGTTACATATTTTTTATCGGTGAATAGGCTGGAAATCTAGGTCTGTTGCTCTGCAGTATATGGAGAGAAGATCATAAATTTTTGTTTTTAATAAGGGAGTCTTGTGGAAAATAATTGATTTGTTGTGACATTATCTAATTGGGCTATCTAATCCTTTTGATAAATGTCCTTTGTCTCTTTTTCTACAGTATAGCATCAGGATGCCCTTCTTTCTGCAAAAGTTGGATCATTCCACAAACTGGATATAATTAACAAAAGGGAATTTGAATTTTGGAAATTCTCTAATCTCTAATATCTATCCAAAGGCAGCATGCTGTGATGGGGCTCTTGTGAGTTTAGCTTGCCTGCCATGCACCCCACAGGGAATGTAGATACCAGCTTTTCCCGTACGGCTGTGCAAACCTTGTCCCGTAGCCACTGCCGGAACATAAAGCAAAAGATTTCTCAGTGGGAAGGTCGGACAAAAGGGGTCTGCCAAGAAGAAAGGCAGAAACTGAAGGATTTTGGGGTCAGATATGGCCTCGACAGCAGGGAAAAGCTGTCGGCTCCTGTACCTGACAAGAGCATAGAAGCAAATGTTCAGAGTTTAGGTTTAGATTTCTGGGAAAACTCTAATCTCGGCTCTGTGACTGAGGAGGAAGAGGAGGAGGAGGAGGACCATCACTTCCAAGAGATTTCCAGAAACCATTCAGTGGAGCAACTTTCTAGTGACACTTTATCTGAAGCAGCAGATGCTACAGAATGGCCACGGGAGAGACTGCCCCCTGGGAATTTCTACACCTCACGGGGCCTATGGAAACAGATAGGAACTCTTCCTTTTGATGAAGAAGCTTCTGTTGCACAGGACTTAAAAAGGAAACGGGAAAGCTGTGGTTCGACAGAGAAGGAGCTGAATGTAGCTCTAGCAAAGAGCCTGGAGACAATATATTGTGATGTGGAAGGTCAGGAAAGGCAACCAGACATCAACCCAGTGCCCAAACCACAGAGGACTTTCCGTTACCATTCTGAGAAGGACCAGGCAAACTTTGCTAATGGATACCCCAGCAATAAGAAGCCATTGGAACAGCTGTGTAATGGGATCTATCCTGCAACTGCCTCCCATGAGTCTGACCGCAGAACAGGCAGCAGAGGAATCCGAGGCAGGTCTAAGAGGTGAGTTGCGGCTTGACCTCTTCTGTAGGGGAGGAATCTAATTTGCTCTGTTTGTTGCAAGCAGTTATTAAGACTGTCATGTTCTGGAGTAGTATGTCATTTGTGGAGAAAATCTATTTATATAGTGCTCTATATGGGGTGGCCCTTGAAATTATCAGAAGCTTCAGGTGGGGCAGAATACAGTAGTGTGGACAGCCTTGGTATGCCCATGTAGCAGTGCTGCTTCATGAGCTGCATTGGTTGCCAATTTGCTTCCAGGCATGATTGAAAGTGCTGGTCACTACCTATAAGGGATACATGGCAAATGTCCTGGTTACTTGTGGAACCACCCATTGTATCCCATTGTATGTCCAACTGGTTTGATCTGGCTGGGTTGGGACGCTGCGGATGCCATTGATTTAAACAATGTCATCTTTCAGGACCCCAGAAGTCTGCCTTCTCTATTGCAGTGCCTACTCTCTCGAATGACCCCTCCCCAAAGAGTTTTGACTGCTCTCACCCCCCACCCCCTTTGCCATTTTGAAGAGCCCTGAAGAAGTGGCTCTTTGCCCAGAACTTTGACACCATTTTTCTTCCTTTTCCTTTCCCAACTGGGTTTGTTTTCCCTGCCATGTTTGATTATTTGTTTTGTGTTTGTTGTATTTTTACTTGTTCTTAAATTATTTTAATAATTTGCAAACTTTCCAGTGTCACTGAATTATTATCATCATCATTATTTTATTGCTAAGAGTCAACACTGACTTGTTAGTGCACATAATCAGTCAATCAGTAGGTCATTTTTTCTCCTATAAACATTAACGAGGAAGCTTGCATAATTCTTGAGAAAACAAACATTTTTCCATTTAGAAAATAGCTTGCATTTACTTTCATAATTTTGCTTGATAATTTTGTTCATTGGAGTGGAGTAAATGAATGAAGAAAATGTTAATTTTTGCAGTAGTTGCAAAAAACTGTGTACTAGCATGCATCCTTGTAGGTGTTTTATAGTAGTGGTTGCAAACTGGTGGGCCGGGACCACTGGTGGTCTGCGAGAAAATTTTGGTGGTCTGTAGAGAATGTCCCCCCCAAAACACCCCCCAAAGCAATTAATCCAGGCTGCGTGGGAATACAAGGCTGGCTCACCCACTCACTGGCCCCCACCCTTCACAAACCTTACTTTGAGTAGAGTCATGCAAGCTGGAACTGGAAGGTAAGACCAATGGCAGGACAGGGAAATCCGCCCCAGGTTGGCTTGCTGACGGTGGGAAANCTTCAGTCCCTGGCAGGCCGATGTACCCAGGTGGAGGAGCAGCTGCTCCAGGATGACCAAAGGGCCAGTCCTGTGACTACTGCAGCTCTGGAATATGGGATTGACTTTCCCACCAACATCAGCAAGTCACCGTCAGTCAAAATTCATATTAGTGGTCCGCAGGTTTTAAAATTATGAATTTGGTGGTCCCTGAGGTCCAAAAGGTTGGCAATCCCTGCTTTGTAGGACATGTCTTTAATTTTTTATTTTTGGCATGCGAAGTGTTGCATTAAAATAGAATTTCAGCCTTGAAAATGAAAACATTGCATTTGTTGCTACATAGCAGGAAGCTAGGTAATCATAAAATTAGACTAAAATGGGTAGGCAGTCCCCAATATGACTGTGTTTGAAAGATAAGCACATTTACACATGTCAGATTCAGCATTTATGCATGATGTGGATTATCCTGGTGCAGAAATTTCTTTTAAAGTGGAATATTACAGTTTATTAGTGTGTATGGAAGCTGACTTGAAAAACCAACACCTTTCAGAAATTGCAGATGTATTTCACATTTTTGATTGTGTGAAATGAAGGATGATAGGAACACTATCACTGATACGGTTCATATCGTGCACTAAGAGCTATTCCTCTCTGTTGAATTAAAGTGCTATCTGTTGATCTTTTAAGGTGACAGAAAATTATACTGACATGATATTTTCTGCTCCTATTGCCAATCCCTATCCTGTCTCTGTTGTCCATATTGCTGTCTTGATTATCCATATGCAGTGTGTGATGGTCAAAGAGATTGACTGATTCCTCTGACTTTCCTATCCTTCCTTTTCTGCAAGTCATCAGCCAGCAAAAAAAAGGCAAACCAGCCAGTTACAAGTGCTGCAATGAGAAGGACTCTAGGCTCATCCCTGTCCTCCTTCTGTTTAACTTTAATCTGTCATAATCTAAGTAAAATTAAATTAATTCAATTACATATTAAATATAGAAACAGGTAGCCCTCAATTTATAATCAAATTGGGAGTGGAAATCTAGTCGTAAATCATTTTGGTCATAAGTCCAGGTGCACATATGACTAAACACAGGTTTTTGACATTTTTCATGGTGGTTGTCAGGCAATCACATGGCTGCTAAATAAACATCACATTCATTAAGTGAAACCATTCTCCTGAATTGGCCTTTTTTTTGCCAGAAACCAACAAAACTCACCACAAACTGGCAAATATCGTTCCAAATTGCAGTCATGTGACTGCAGGGTGCTGCAAACGGTCATAGTGGCAATTCAGTTACCAAGCACCCAAAATGCAATCACTTTATCATGGGGGGACACCATTTTACAATTGCCTCAAGTACTTTACAGGCCATAAAGCACAGGTTTTGAGATCATCATAACTCTAAACTTGTAAAACCACTGGTTCAGAACTACCCTTTAGACTCATGGAGACATAAAGTATCTGAGTATAACCAGATATAGAATATATCTCCCATTCATCATTTACTTACAGGCAACAAATTCTGATTTTCAGATACCTTCATGTGTTGTCTTGGAGAGAATGGTACTATGGCAGTGATAGCTAACCTTTTTGTTGTGTGCTGAAAGTGCGCACACACGCGATAACGTGTCAACACCCACAATGTAATGCATTCAGCCCCCCTTGCACATGTGCATGCAACACACCCACCCCACCCCCTTACCTGCACTGGGCATGCGCGTGTGTCCCAGGTCATTGTCGGCCCATTTGAGCTTATTTTCACCCTACCAGACGCTTGAGGGAAGCCTCTGCAGCCTCAGGAGGCTGAAAAATGGGGCTTCCAGAAGTGCCCATTTTCTGTCTCCGAACAGCCTCTGGAGTCCAGGAGAGGCCATTTTTGCTCTTCCGGAGGCTCAAGGGAAGCCTCTGGAGCCTCTGAAGCCTGAAAATGGGTCCATTTTGGCACTTATGGTATTTCCGAAAGGCCCATTTTTTGGCCTCCCGAGGCTGCAGAGGCTTCCCTTGAGCCTCCGGAAGGGCAACAACGGGCTCAAACGGGCCAAAAATCAGTGGGAGGCGTGCACATGCTCAGTGCAGTTAAGTTTGTCTGGGGCTCGCATACCCGCACAAATGGTTCTACATGCCACCTGTGGCACGTGTGCGATAGGTTCACCATCACGGTACTATGGGTTGGTTCTATCATTTCAGTTTTGCTTTTTAAGCCCTGCATTAAAATGATATGGAATACAGATTTAACACACTTAAAATATTGCTGGTGGTACTGTTATTTGATTGTCTACCAAAATCTAGGTGACACCAGATTCAAGACAGCTATTGTATCTAAGTTCTCTTATTTTTCCTAGAAGAATAAATATAAAACCAAATAAAAATCTGGTGTGTTTTGTGTATTGTGAGACTCCAGTTTTTGTGGTTTGCAAACTATATTTCATGATTTATATTATGTAACTGAAGCACCAAGCAGGTGTGGCTTGGATAAATAAACTGTGCTTTAGTATCAAATCAAATTGTCTTTGATGGCTCCCTCCCCTCTTCCATTCTACATTGCTGATGGAAGATTGAGAAAGACAAGATTTTCAAAAATTGTGCACATAATTTTATTTTCTGAAACATCGGTTGTTTGTGTATACATATTATTAATATACATATTATTATTTATATATACATAAGTATTTTTTAAAATTCATCCATTGATAGGTAGCACACTTAAAAAAAGCTAGGAGATAAATAGCAGTGCTTGGTTTTGCACCTAAGATGTGTGATAACATATCCTATTCTTATTTATAGAAAGTCCTTTGAATTTGAGGACATCCAAAGTTATCGAAACAGACTAGCAGCCATCGAGTACCAAAAGCTTCACGAAGAACTAAATGGCACCACACGTGTCTGTCTCTATTGCACACAGTCAGAGGACAACCTCTACGAGGATATTATTGGTAAGATTCCAGATCTATTTAAAAGAAACAAGAAACAGCCTTCTGAAAGAAAAGTAACTGCTACGGTTCAGTTTTAGAGCATTCCAGAATACATATTCTGATCTCCTGTACTAATGTATTCAAAGCTACCTGATGAATATGCACAGCTCCTCCACTGGGAAGCTAGAAATTAAAGACAGTCATTTGGGGATTTACTTTAATTGGGAACCTGGTGGCTCACTTGCTAAGACACTGAGCTTGTCGATTAGGCAGTTCAGCGATTCAAATCCCTAGCACCATGTAATGGAATGAGCTCCTGTTACTTGTCCCAGCTTCTGCCAACCTAGCAGTTCAAAAGCATGTAAAAATGCAAGTAGAAAAATTGGTGGAAAAATTGGTAGGAACCACTTTGGTGGGAAGGTAACAGCGATCCATGCGCTTTCAGCGTTCAGTCATGCGGGCCACATGACCACAGAGATGTCTTCGGACAGCACTGGTTCTTCGGCTTTGTAATGGAGATGAGCACCGCCCCCTAGAGCCAGAAACGGCTAGCACATATGTGCAAGGGGAACTTTACCTTTACCTTTGATTCCTCTGTTTGTCACTCATTGGGTAATACTTGATGCCAGTTTGTGCCCATAGAAAAATAGTAATTGGCAAATATATGTGGTTGCTTTGTCTACCCATGCTCTGCTTCAAAATTTTTTTTTTTCTAGACGCTACAAAAGAGAATCCCTATGAGGACATTAAAGTGAAGCCTTTGTGGAGGATCCCATCTAATTGGAAGCTGCCTCCTCCTCGAAATACCTTCAAGCCACCCAAGGTGAATGCACGTTTAGTGATTGTCCTCTCTAGTTAAATATTGGGCTTTGTGCCTGTGCTCTTACCATGCAGAAATCTGAACAAAATGAAGTTATTTGTCTACATCGCTCTGTGATTATAAATAAGTAGGTGCCTCATTGTTTTGCCTTGTCTTCACTTTCACGTGAATCATCATATTGCAGTGTTCACTGAAGAACATAGAGGTATGTCCATTCACTTTTAAGGGAATGGATGCCTATGCAACTGATTTAACTTTCTTTGGTCTCTATTTGACCCGAAGAGAATATTTTCCTTTCCATGCACAGAACCAAAACAAGAAAAGGTGTAAAAGGAGAAAATTGTACAGTATTTGTACAGTTGTGTTTGGCATAGGTTTTCCTTTTCAGGAATAGATTCATATGGATGTGATCCAAACCAAATGCTAGTGTAGCTTGCCATTTGTTTAACCAACCCAACCATTTCTTTTCTCTTCCCTACCTATACTTATGTAGCTGCTATAGCTTAATTAAATCTTCCAATATTTCTTACTGTCGGCCATACTGGCTGGGTGTTAAGATTTGTAATTTAGAACCTTTAGAGAATTAGATGTTATGAGCTCTTACCTACCTACTACTTACCAAAGTTACTTATAATAATAGCTCCATCCCAATTAACTTTTTGTACTTAGTACATGTAGTCTTTGACCTACAATAATTCATTTAGTGACCATTGAAAGTTACAACATCATTGAAAGAAATGATTTATGACCATTTTTCACACAATCGTTGCAGCATTCGCATGGTCACATGATCAAAATTCAGACTGTTGGCATATGCCTCACGTTTATGACCGTTGCAGTGTCCCAAGATCACATGATCACCTTTTTTATGACCTTCTGACAAGCAAAGTCAATGGATAAACCAGATTCACCTAACAACCAGGTTATTTACTTAACAGCTGCAGTAACTCACTTAACAATTATGGCAAGAAAGATCGTAAAATGGGGCAAGACTCACTTAGCAAATGTCTCATTTAGCAACATAAATTCTGGGCTCAGTTGTGATCATACTTTGAGGATCACCTGCAGTGGATTGGAGGGTGGGAGTAGATTGCATATCTCTGATGGTTTGGGGAAAAGGAAATGTTTCCCTGGCAAATGAAATTATAATAGCTACTATTGGTAGTGCCTACTTTTCTATGCTGGGCCAGATGCGTCACATGCAGGTCAAAAACATCGTGATATGTCATGATATGTCATGTGATACAATTGAGTTTGACACCTGTGCTCTATATTGTTCTGAAATATAATGCTCCGGAACATATTCTGAAATATGTTAATTTATAGGTGTTTAATGAAGTACTGACAGTTACCATTTAAAAGGAAGAACTACTTTAGGCAAAAACCATTTTGCACGAAGAAGGGAGACATGGGGATATAAATTGTTCTTATGCAACTGCTTACCCTAACACAAATACTATTCCATTTTTCTTCATGTAATTTAAATCAAGGTTTTTTTAGTTGTTATTTATTTAGTTATTTATTAAAAATTACATGGCCACATAACTCACTCTCAGCAGCTCCAGGCAGTTTACAAGGTTTAGCCCTAAAACTCACTGTAGTTTTGTTTCTTTGTGCAGTTTAGTTACTTTTTAGGCGTAATCAAGTTAGTTTTCGGAGTGACTGCATGAACCATCATGCCCTATATGCAATAATAACGTGTAATTCTCCCTAGGACATTCCTGTAGCTTGTTTGATCTTGTCCATCAATATAGCCTGTTGTCTTCTTCTTTCAATCTGTCAAGCATAAAAAATTTTCAAATCCATCATTCACTTGCCTCACATGTCCAATGCTCTTTAGATTTTGCTTCCTGCCTTAAAGAGAGCAATCGGCCTTCATTTAATCCAGGACTAATTGACTACAGTCTATGGTACTTTTAATAAGCAATATAGTACAATTGTCCTCTTTTTACAGGACAGATTAGCAATGGAAAAACTGCTGCAGAAGAAAAAAGCCTTGAATTTAAGACTTAACTGTCTGCGCTCCTCAATGAGTAGAGCTATTGTGCATACAAACATACAAACATATATGCATATAGACATATTGGTTTCACCCAGCCATTCCTAATGTATACTAACAGTATATACAGATATGGGAACAATATGTAAACTTATTGCACTGTTTTACTTATTCTGAACTACTGTGTTTTCCTCTGAATTAATTCTTAGAGCAGCTTCTTGCTCATTAGGAAGTTCCTTCTGATTATTATTTCTGTTAATTCTTCTGTTATTTTTCTGAAAGAAAAACTGGTCTGATTGGGCAGAGTGGGCATCCTCCAGGTTTCCCCTATTTAGCAGTGCCATCTGGTGGGACCTGGAAGTGTGCCTTGTCTATAACGGCACCTGTTGTTTGGAATGACCTCAGCCATCTCAAGATGCATTTGACCTCCCAACTTGCCTGTGTTTAAAACTTAGTTTTTCTCTTGGCCTTGGTTTGAATGAGTGGTGGGTCTTCTTTTGTTTTTTGCTAAGAAGGGGTCCCTCCCCCTGATTTTGGAGTTTCCACCTGTGTCATTTGTATTTTGTGGGCAGTTTTATTGTGTATTGCCCAGAGTTATGTTACAAAAGTGACATAAAATAATTCTATCTTTTTTTAAAATCTATTTATGTTAACAAATTGTATATTCTGGCATTATCTCCATAAGATCTTCTCTCTATATGTATTTTAATGATGAAATCTTAAACAAAATGTGAAAATTGGGTCAATAATTTGTTCCTATTACTACTGCTGCTACTTTCCAATCTGCACATTATGTTGTTTCATATTAGTTGACATGGATTTATTTGGATTTCAGCTGTCTTCATCTTGAGCTTTAAATAGTTCAGTAGATATTTCATCTGCACTTAATACTTTCTTATTAACAGCAGATTTGTTGCCTGTCATGTCTCTTTCTCTTGTATAATTGTTCCTGAATGTATTTTGTTTGTACGGATATTCCAGTCAATCTATAATATCATTTTCTAAAAGATCTTTATATTTATGTATTTAAAATATTTCTATGCTACTTTGTGTTGAAGTGAAATCTATGAAATGTATTTTTCACTATTCTTGAATAGTGAAATTAACTATAATTTCTATTTATATTAACTATAAAATTTTTATATTACATTGACTATATTAACTATAAATTTTTAACAACAACTAGTTAACAACATAAACTATAAATTTTCTGATGATTTTTTTGGATCCTCTTAAATAGATTCCTCATTTCCTTTTCTTGTTATCTTGTGCTGTTTGTTGATATTTTTGACTAATATATCATTCCATGCCCTTTCTTGCCTGATGTTGAAATTTGTTGACATATGATCTCCTTGTTGTTTAAGATGACTGCTTGTGCTCAAAATCAGCCCATATTCTCCTCTATTGAAATTTTGAGTATTTTTCCAGTTTACTTTTCCTTTAGTCTCTTAGATCTTCATGGGCTGTACTGTATAGATTAAATATACTATATGTGTTGCTTATATTAAAATATAATTATGTATTTTTCATTTGCTGTTTTTCATTTATTTTTTTAAGTTTAGCCTATTGATGATTATATCTAAGTCCACCTCTTGATGATTGTATCTATGCAAGTTTTTTAAATTTCTTAATTTAGTAAATAGAACTGAGATTTCTGACAGTTTCCCATCCAAATACTAATCAGGCCCCATCATGCTTAGCTTATGAGGTGAGCTACATATGTCTATCTGCTGAGGTTGAAACTGATACATTTGACCCTAGTAATTTCCTATGTTCCACAATAATATCTCTTTTTATGTGGAAAAGCTAGAAAGAAGAAACTGCATGGTGAGATGTTTCATTTTTGAGTCTATATCTGTTTTTATCAAGTTCAGTGGAGATTGCTTTGTTTGTAAAACATTAGCATTCTTTTATCCTTCTTTCACATTTCTTTAGCTTCTCCACAAGCCACACTTTTTTCACCGTAAAACCTTGGAACTAAAGAACACACGAATCTGTTTGCGTGGGAAGTTGCCAAAAGATTCAACACTACCAGTTACGTTGACCGAATGGAAGTTCTTCAAAGCAGGAGATGCTGGAAGCAGGAAGAGAAAGAATCTTCCCCGGGTAAGCCAAAATATTAATAATTAGTTTCTGGGCAAATCCCAGTTTTTGTTGCCATTTCTTCTCCCTATCTCCTCTGTACCACAACCTTTGGTTGGGTCATTCCTGTCATTTTTAATGAAAAGCAATTGCTTTCTTAAATAATTCTTTATTGCATCATTTAAATATGAGAATTGTTGGTAATATCAGATTTTATTATAGTGCTCAACTGTGTTAATTGTACTTGCCACTCGGAGTCAGAAACATGAGATGAGTGGCTGTATAAATTTAACAGAGACCTAGCTGATCTTTCTGAATTGGGTGTCCCCAGTTGTGTGGGATGACAATTCTTAGAATTCCCTGTCTGGCCATCATTCAAGCTAGCTGAATTTTGGGAGTTACCATCACACTACATGGGAGCTTGAGAACTGCTGTCACACTACATCCAGAAGGTTTTGTAATAACAGTGGATTATTATTTCAAATGTTTTCAATCTGAATTCAAAATAATCATAATAAAATAAATATTCGGTAAACAATATTACATAAAAAGACCTGAATAGGAAAATAACTGAAATTATATCTTTAAAAAGTTATCTTGACATCCTGTCTTGCTATATTTAGATTACAGTGCAGGTTCACTAGATGTCAACAGAAATATTGGGTAATATATAGTTAATACGCAGTTAAGTTCCCACTTACACCAGGAGTAACTGGGGAACAGAGTTTCTGAGTTAGATTGCTTCAAGTGTCCTTGTTCATTTTACTTTGCCTGGACTTCTTTCTCTGGGGTTGCTTACTTCTGACTCATGATTTAACTTTCAACTGTTCTGTACTTTAAAGCTGTTGAGCAGCTCATTAAAGATGAAGCTATTAAATAAAATTTCAGTATAATTTCCTAATGTGCTTCGGGATGAACGATTAGTAGAAATGTGCAAGTAAGGTGAACATTGGAAAACTGAGAAGCATCAGTTATCACTTAGAGTTGTATAGATTTGGGTCAGTCTATAATTACTGTAAATAAAAAAATGTTGCCTGTTCATTGAAGAAATTGGAATCTTTTACAGTTGGTATCTTTTTATCAATCTTAGTAATTTATTATTTTTAATAATCTACGTACATATGTACTGTCTTTTAATGAATCTCATAATCATGAAACATTGCAAAGGAAAAGAACTGCAGATTAGATCATCATGTTTACTTAAGAATTTGAGCAAAAGAAGGTCCCATTTTTGGTTACTCAAAGCTAGAAGGCAAAAAGAGTCACATTGTTAGAATTTATTTTCATTATGATAGAGGCGGACAGAAGGAAAGTTAGCATATATACAAGTCAATTTTGCTCACTTTCTAAGTATTGCGTATCAGTATTGTGTGGAGTATACAAAGATGATTAACTGAACCACGAAGAATGATTAAAAAGTCCCATATGAGCATTATTTCTCAGACAAAATGATCACCCCAACCACATTCAGAAATGTCAGAGTAATTTACTGAGAGAGGAAGTGTATGTTATTCTGTCATCCTGAACTCATAGGACTTGGCCATGATTGCTGGAAGAATGCCCAAGTAAGCCAAGCATTCTTATTCAATTCCAGCATGGAAAATAATGCATTCTACAGCACCTTGACATCATACATTCTGCATTTTCTAGTCATTCTTGAAGCCATTACAAATATTGCAGGCACCAGACTTTGCAACAGTCAGCTTAAAACTTATGCATTGGGAATACATATTTCTAAAGTCTCTGTCATCTACATGTATTCCAGAAAGCATCAGTCGCAGCTCCCTGATATCCTTTTACGTGATACCACATATTTCTGAGTCCACTTCATTTTTTAATGTTTAACAGCCAAAATCTGAAGAAGCTCTTAAACCAATCATTTAAACCAGGGCTGGGAAAATTTGGGAGGAATGGAAAAGAAGCTGAAGGAAAGAGTAGAAGGCCTGCAGAGTTTCTGGCATAGGTGCAGACTTTCCCCGAGGTCAAATTGTATCATCTTTTCCTTGAGCTGCAGACTGGATCTCTGAAATTCTTTTTACTCTACTTAGGTTGCTATAGTTAAGAAAAGAGTTGGAACTAAGAATTGTTTACCTGCTAACTGTCTTCTCCATCTCTATATGACTTGCAGTGAAGGGAATAACTGGGCCCCACCCTGTTGCCTTTGCATGGAATGCTGAATGCATTCTTGAAGCCGGGCAAGAGTGAACTTGGCCTGCATGCCATTGTCTAAAATAGCAAGTAGTTGAGCAGGAGCTGAGATCGTCAGCAAGTTTTGACTAGACATGCTGTGGCGAAGATCTTTCTATCTTTTGCCTATGGCTTGAGACACTTGACACCACATGATGCTTGATGGGTTGGGCAGCCACCACTACTATTGTTGAACATGTGGCTATTTCTCTGCAAATTGGTAGCGACCAAACTAATTGGTAGAATTAAGAATTATACTATTTTCTAACAGTTTGTTCCAACAGTATCTTGCTAATCTTGACTGAACACATAAGCTAAGAAGGATTGGTCCTGGTTGGTAAATGGGAGAATGCCTGGTAGTTCTAGGCTCTTTTCTAGATAAGAAGTTAACATAAATCCTGGAAAAAAACTAGTGGCAAATCACTTCTATAATGTTTGCAAGAAAACTGTATAGATGCAAGATCAAGCTGAGCACAAAGGCATCTTTTTTCAAACTATGCCTGCACCAAAAAAACCAAAACAAAGCAAAACCCTATAATGCTTGGAGACTGGATGCAGATAGGTTCACTCATGCTATGTGGTGAATGCATTCACCAGATAGCATAAGTGAACCTATTTGCATCCATGTTTTGTTCAATTTAGCTTTCATCAGGGTTAGAATATTTTTGATATCCAGATTAAAGATCATTGTACATTACTAGCACTCTGCAGATGAAAGTAGTCTTTTCTGTTTGGGGCATTCATGTTCCCATCAGTTCTTCTATTATAGCTCTGCTAAATTCTGTAGTGTTTTCTAATACTAGCCCGTGTATAAAAATGCAGTTTTCTTTTTCTGAAACTTGTCGTCCCTCTTGATGATTCTTTTCTTACTGGGTTTCAGCTTGTATTGAAGATACAAGAGATCTTTGATTCCAGAAGAGGAAAGAAACATGTGAAGTTGGTGATACAAATGGGAAAAGAACTTTCTCCAGCCAGAGGTATAAATGCTGGACTAAATGCAGTTCTTCTGGTCAATTCATTATTCTTTTGTTTGTTTTATTTATTTATTTATTTATTTATTATTATTATTATTTTATTTTATTGTTTTTTATTGGTTATCCATCTTACCACAGGGTAACTGTGGGTGTCATACAATATTAAAAATAAACTATATAAAACCTATACAGAATATGAATAAAAAAACTATAAAAAAATTCCACCCTAACAAAAAGATGGGAAGGGCAGGAGCAGAATGGTTGGGGGTGGAAGTGGAATTCCTGTTAATCAATCAAACCACCTTCACCATGATGCTGTCCCACTGGAGTCCCAAGCCAACTGGCAGAGCCAAGTCTTCGGTTCTCGCAGAAGGTCAGGAGAGTTGGAGCCGATCTCACTTCAGGGGACAAGAGGTTCCAAAGAGCAGGAGCGACGGCAGAGAAAGTTGTTTTTTCTGGACCCTGCCAGCCGGAACATCCTGGCTGATTGGGCCCGCAGCATGCCTTCTTTGCTGGTATGGGTGGGGAGGACCAGTCCCATTAGAACGAGACCTTTCAGTAACCTGGATTTAATTAATGGATTTAATTGTTAATTCTGAGAAATATTGTGAACTGTGATTTCTCTTTTTTATCCTGTTGCCTCTTTAAGACGGTATAGATTTTTTGTTGCTAAAATAAGAAGAGCAAGATTGTGGTATTTTGTGTGGGTGTATATATCTTATCAAGGAATGTGGTGGCTCAGTGGCTAAGATGTTGAGATTGGCGATCGAAAGGTTGGCAGTTCAGCGGTTCAGATCCCTAGTGCCGCATAATGGGGTGAGCTCCCATTACTTGTCCCAGCTTCTGCCAACCTAGCAGTTCGAAAGCACGTAAAAAATGCAAGTAGAAAAATAGGGACTACCTTTGGTGGGAAGGTAACAGCGTTCCATGCACTTTTGGTGTTTAGTCATGCTGGCCACATTACCACAGAGACATCTTCCAACAGCGCTAGCTCTTCAGCTTTGAAATGGAGATGAGCACAGCCCCCTAGAGTCGGAAACGACTAGCACTTATGTGCAAGGGGAACCTTTACCTTTACCTTTTATATGTCTTATCAGTAGTCATTCCTGTTTTAGATGACTTTGTCTTCCACATGTGTTGAAATATAAGCTAGAGCCAATGGCTGTTTGTGTAATCTACATTTTGCAAATCAATGGTGCCCACTTGCTTAGTAATGTTAAACAATTGATGGTGATGCATCTTCCCGAAGTCCTCTGCACTGCATAATGGAGAAGGTGCCACCGCAGAATTGTATAGTGAGCTTGACTTGCTTTATTTAACATCTTACCCATACGTAGATATGCTTTACTGTTGCATATAATTGTTCCCAACTTTCAGAGGCATAGGAACATAATTGATTGTTGCTCTGTCAGGTTGCTTCCAACTTTTCCAGTTCCACCCAGTTGGCAAAATCTGAGGGAAACTTTTTGTCATTTCAGGTGAAACCAGTGGATATGAGAGTGAACCAGAAAATCTGCCAAAAAGTGAGTGAGTGAATCAATGGGCCTAAGACAGGTCAAGTGGCATAATTATACCTTGCATACAACTGTTGAGAGTGTCTATGTTCTATGCAAAATCTACCAAGTCAATGAAGTACTTTGGGACTGAAATTTATATGAAAAATTGGAATGGTCACTATTTCCTGGACAAAATGGATGCATTATGATCATCCATTATGATCACTTGTAAGTCTCCTTTTTAGAAATCCATCAGGACTGGGGATGATTGAGAGAAGGAATAGATGGGTTTAGAACTCAGGTAATAGCAATAGCACGGAGACTTATAGAATGCTTCACAGTGCTTTACAGCCATCTCTAAGCATTTTACAGAGTAAGCATCTTTCCCCAAAAAATCTGAGTCCCTATTTTACTGACTTCAGAGTCTGGTGAGATTTGAACTGCCAAATTTCTGGCAACCGGCAGTCAGCAGAAGTAGCCTTCAGTATTGCATTCTAACAACTGCGCCACCATGGCACTTTTAATCACTTTTAAGCTATGAACTGCTGGGGTTCATCAGGAATTTAATGACAGTGACAGCCTGTTTATAATTCTTAATTTTAGCTGCAATGTAACAGTAGATTATTATTATGTATGTCAGTAGCAAAGGATGATAGTTACTTTGCATATATCTAATAGCAGTTGTTGTAGTGTAGTAGTATTTTCATTCAGAACATATTAGAATACTTGAAAGGTTTATGTAATGTTGTTATGAAGGAGTTGGACTAGGGATGGTGCATCCTGGTTCTACAAACTTCCTGGTGGCCTTGGGCCAGTCCCTGTCTCTCAACCCAATCTACCTCACAACACTGTTGTGGAAAAATAGGATAAATGAGTATTATGTGGGCTGCCTTGAGCGTCTGTACAACATTAGCAGAGTACAAATCTATTGAATAAATAATTAAATGGTACGAAGAAAACAATAAAATGCCAAGAGATCTTCTTTGATGGGACATTTTTTAAAGCCATTCTTTAGTTCCCTAAGAGAAGGGACACATGGTTATCTCAAAGTCAGGTTGCAGTGCCTATCTGCCAATAAGTGGATAAATATAAGCGGTAAGTGTGATTTGTTTACAGTGATTTTTTTTGTGATATTCTACCAAAGCCTGCGACAGTGACACAAAATTTAACATCGCTTTGTTCAGACTACTGTGATTCTTGGTGTTGGCCTGTGTAATGGTGTGTGTGGTAATGACCCAGGAAGACAGGGCAGAAAGTTGCAGACTAGACATCTTTCATGCAAAAGGGATGACAGTCCACAGACAAAAAGGTATCACAGTCCACAGAAGCAGAGGAGGTGTAGGAAGTGTTTCAGAAGGGATCCTCCCTAGATTTCCAGAGATTAAAAGGAGAGGAGGGCAGAAATGCTTTTGCTCTTGCAAGATTCTGTTCATGTAACCTGACAGAAAAGGTAATCCACGCTTCCTTTTTGCGCTTCTTGTGTGGACTACCTTGAAAGTCTAACAGCATGGCACAACTGCACCTGCTGCTTCCGATAGGCTTCTCACCACTCCCCTTAAGACACGGTTGTCAAACTCGCTGTGTCACATTGCCTCATGTGATGTTTTGCGACATTTTTCCCCTTCACAGAGGTGGACATGGCCTGTGCATGATGCATCTGGCCCACGGACTGCCAGTTTTACACCCCTGCTGTAAGCATTTCAGACAGCTTGCAACTGCTTGACGCCCCCATTTCTTATGCACCAAAGCTTGGCAGCAGTGGCTAATTTCTGCAAAGAGCATGGGAACAAGCAACTGCATGGCCATGGTGCTGAGGTAAAGTTAAACAAGGATGGTTCTCAAGTGCAGATTTGGACCTAGCATGTAAAAGAGAAAGCATGTAAAAATGGATAGGCAACAAGTTGCTCAGGATAGTTGTGTCTTTTTTCAAGATGAAGGAAAATAAACTGCCCAGGAAGGAAAGGATTACCTGGCAAGAACCATGCTGTTTCATTGGGCTGCAATTAGAGGCCCTCTTTATTTTGTAATGCCATAAACACAGTAATAAGGAGTTGAAGCAACTTGGCACATAATCATCATCTGCTTCCAGGTCGAGTGTTTTTTCTTTTGATCATTTCCGGTGCTGCCTCTTGAGAACTTTCCCTTCCCCCACTTTCACTGAAGCTAAAGAAGCCCAGTCATGTCTCTGTCTCTTGTAATATTATGAAACGCCCTTCGCTGGGAAAAAGGAGTAACTGGAGTGAAATTATATATAACTCTCGGCCCTTGCATGTAAACACTGGAGGAAGAACAACTAGAGCAGCAGGCTCCAAACTGGCTCTGCATCGTGACTCATCTATCCTAATTGGCACCAATGGCCCTGGACACACCAGCATTTCCTGTTTACCATGCTTGGAAATTGTCAGAATTAAGCTTTGCATATAGCTTAACACAGCAATTCCCTGGTAATAATAAAGGTGTAGTGCCAAGCAAGCTGTGGTTATTTTCCTGACTTCCTTCCTTCAACAGTTTCGTGAAGGTGGTCAGATCAGCATTTTCTGTAAAGAGAGGGAGACACTTAACACATAGCTATTTATTTGGTGTCCATGTAGTCTGCACCATTGCAAGTTTCATAACTTTCACAGTGCTTCTTAAAGTATTATGTGCATTTACAATGAATGGCTTTATGTTAGAGATCAAGAGGCCCGTTTGGAAGTTAGGCTTTGGGGGTTGTTAATTTAGTATGACTTTGTTTGTTACAGTTTTTTATTGGACGGTTAGGGTGTTATTGCTGCTCACATTTTCTTTTGCTTATGGGAATACTGTTATTCCAGCAACATAGCTATTACCTTTAGTTATTCTGGATGCAGCTCTAAAAACTGACCTGCTGTTGAGCCATAGGGAAACTGCAGAGCTATTGTTGCAGTCCCCCTACCCGATGAATGGAAGCCATGCCATTTCCGCATCCCAAGATGCAAGATTGGGCAACTGAAGAACTGTTTCTTTTCCCTAGGTCGCCATAAGCGCCTTCTGCAGGTCCAGGCTCAGTCCAAACGGAACCCACACTACCAGACATTGGAGCGAGATCTCATTGAGTTTCAGGAGCAGCAGCTCTTTGAGCTATTCGTTGTGGTATCTCTGCAAAAGAAGCCATCAGAAGCAACATATACCCCACAGGTTATACAACAGTTTCCATGTAAGGTTGGTGTCTGTTTACTTTTATCTGTGCTCCACAAAATTAAACTGAGGTGCTTTTGATTGGTCAGGTGGAATGGAACCTTCACTCCTGCTAAAATTGAACACTAACTACTGACAGAGCAAACACAAGATAAGCACCGTGCCTTTGCTGAGATGTGCTTTCACTGATTCAGAGTCTGTTTCTGGATACTCAAAATGCCACGTTGCAGGAAAATATGTTATGGATTTAGCTGTTCATAGATTCCCAATGAGAGGTCCCTCAATCTTTCTTGATTCAGACTCTAAGAAATAAGTAAATTAGTGCTCTGTCTGCCTTGACTGTGTATAAGTATAGATCAGTGTTTCCCAATCTGGCCAACTTCCAGATCTATAGATTTCAATTCCCATGACTATTGCTGTGAACTGTGGGAAGTGAAATCTGAACATCTGGGAAACACCGGTTTAGGTGAGGTAGAATATTTATGGTTGAGTTTTTGTCCGCAGCAGTATTATCTGTGCTACAATCAGCAGAAAAGCAACATACTGTCTTATGCATTAACCATATTTCATTGCACGTTTTCACCATCTGTTCTATATGATCTCAACCTCATGCAAAAGAGTATGATTTCATAGAATAGTTTTCCAGGGCTTACAGTGTACTGTGGAGGTGCACATTTTTTTCTGAGCCTAAGTGGTGAATTTGTTCTTTGAATAGGATGCTAGGAGCTATATTCCAAAGAGTAATGATTAGCCTTGGGAAAAAAAACCCTTTATTTACATTTAAAATTATCTGAATCTATATAGAGTTAACTTGATAATTCTCTGGGGATACAAATAATTATCTCTTACATTCAGAATTATAATTTGGTAACAATTTCTGGTGGCATCATTCTAAAATCTGACAACAATTAAAGATCTTGGAAAGATTTAAACCTTCTACATGCACATTTGCATCCTTGGATGTATATCTGGAATCCAGTGAATTGGGGGAAGAAGTTTGAGGCAGCAATTATTTGGAAAAAAGGAACAATGGGATGAGGACAGAATTTCCTGTATTTGTTTCCTCTTCTCCAACCACCATTTCTTTTGAAAAAATACACATGTTACACCAGTGAGGTTTGGGGGTGGGGAGGACTCATCTGCAGATTCTGAAAATGATTTGCACCTTGGTTTCTTTGGGGAAAACACATACTACTTTCTTGTGACGTATGGCTAGTATTAGACTCAGATGAGGAATGAAATACAACTGAACCATAGTAATTCCAAAATTGTGCTGATTTAATACAAACCGCTACTGATACCAAAACAGCACTGGCTTACATTGCTTAGCTGATTAATGATCCACAAGGTCACATGGTTGTTGTATTCTTTATGTCACTGTTGACAAAATGCATGATGGCATTTTGCCAGTCCATTTGTCTTCTGCCTAGGAAATGTTTTTGTAGTTTGTTAACAAGATTTGCACAGAAGGGTCTTTCAGACTGGGATCTAGCAAGAAACTTTACTCTAGTAATTATGGGGCAGTGATTATATAACATGAGCACCATTATTACAGACTTCCACCAGCTCTCAAAATAATTCTGTTTCCAAACTGTCTGCCAGTCACTTGCTTGAATAGACCATGTAGTGAAGGAAAATGTCCAAAGGAATAATGCTGTAAAATTTAAGAACTTGTAACCCTTTAGAAAGTTCTGCTTAAAAAAACATACACAGTGAAAAGTAGTCTCAAAGCTGCTTTTTTCAAAAAGAAACTGGACTATGTTTTTTTTTCTCCCTTGAGGAAGAAGAAGACGTTTTGCTTCTCATTCAAGAAGCTTCATCAGTTTTGGCTGAAGAGTGGCGATGAAGTTGGTAGACGGAATGAAAGGATTAGTTCCGACAGGAGATCCTTCCATTCTCCTCCCCCACACCATCCCAGCCAAGGACAGATGAAAAAAACACCTTTGAGACAACCATGACCTGGATGACTGACTGAGAATCTCCATAGACATTTGCTGTGAAAAGTAGCTCATTGAGAACTAGAAATGAATAGTGAGGAGGCAAAATGTTGAGACTTGATATTGTTCAGGAATCAGAATGTATTAATAGTTATATTTGGAATGTTGACAATGTATTGTGAATACATTCACAAAATGACTGCTTTAGATGGTTGTCCATTCATAAAATGATAGTCTCATTAGATCTGGCACATCAGAAAAACTTTTGAACTGAATTGCAACAGCTGCCATTCCCCCTCCCCCCAATAAATGCATATTGTGCTTGTGTGATGAACAGAAATCTTTTTCAAAATAAATTCTAGAGGCAGATAGTTTGCCTAGCAGATGGCAGCATTCCATTTTTATTATTTAAATCATATGTTTAATTTAAAAACTTGGTGGGTGTCTTGAAAGATTCTTGGATAAATTGTGGCCCACAGCTTCCAGATACCGTTGAAACATAGTCACTGTCTCTGCATCTAATTTAGGTCAATCTGTACAAAGGAAAATATTAGCCTGGTTTTTATTTGTTTGACAGCCTGGCAATTTTCTCTTTGCAGTCTGACCATCCTTTTCGTCAATCTAAGGACACTGAAGACAGACTAAAGGTCATTCCCAAATTTTGTTTCCCTGATCCCAAAGATTGGTGTCCAACCTCAGAGACAAAGAGGTGAGTGGTGGTGCCTAAAGCATTTTGATCAGAATTTTGAGCCACATAGGAGAATTACTTACCATTTTTTGGTGATTAATCATATTGTTGGTTTAGTGACTGTACTTTGCAAATCTTATAAACCATTGCAGTATTAAGCACAATTTAATTTTAATCTGGTCTCCATTACTTCGCTATATGAACAAAAAAATCCTGATGTTTTCATCAAAATGTTTTAAACCATAGCCTAAAATATAAATTTCCAAAATGTCTGAGTTTCTTCATAAAATTGTATTAGTGTTTATATGCCCCCAAGTAAATGTTTTTCCTTCCTTCCTTCCTTTTCTTCCTTCCTCTTTGATACGATGATTGCCATGTTTTCCCCTCTGCAGATCAATTTGCTTTATTTTGTTTTGTTTGAATTAAAATTGTTTTATTGAAACATATTTATTGTTTCAATAAAAGCAAAGTCCAGAACATAAGACAAAGTAAAAGAGATTTGCACTGAATCTGTCCCACACTCTCTTTCAATAAGGAACATTACCTTTCCATCTTATTCAGTTATAGGGCAGCAGAACAGCATAAGATACCATGCAATTTAAAATTTTAAAAAACCACCTTTTTGTGTGCTTGTTATTTTCTGGCTTCTAATACAATGCCACAGTGGCCTAGATGTCGCTTGCCCCAGCATTGTCATCATATTTACACTATGGTGAAGTTATCATTTCTAAGCTGCCAGTTATGGTTATTTGTGGTAGGGTGGAGAACTTGGGAAGTCAACATATGATAAAATATCTCTTGTAAACTTTCTGGAGCTCTGAAAAAAAATCCGTTTATAGAAGTTGATTGGAGAAATATGGTTTATATCCAGTTGTGATATAATAGCTCTTTGTAGTCTTGTTTCCTTAATAAAACTAACAATCATTTTTGTGGATGTGTGTTATTCAGTGAAACCTTTTCCTTTGTGCTGACTGGTGAGGATGGCAGCCGCTGGTTTGGATATTGCAAAAGGCTCTTGGTAAGTAAACCCCTATATTAATAAGAATAAGAATATTGACACCCCTACCCCCCAGTAAGGCATGACCTTGAAATGATTGTGGGTTTTGTGTGCTCTGAGGAAGATGAGACCTATGCCAGAGGTTCAACCATACTGGACAGTCTCACAGAGAAGCCAGATAAAGAATGTCTCTTCCATAATATGGTGAGATATAAATTACAGAAACGTATATCGTTTTGGTCATTGCCTGAGTAAAAAAGGGCTACTAGGTTCCTGGACATCTGGTGAAAAATGGACTATAGGACTCAGGACTGTTGGCCAGTAGTCACAGACCTACTGGAAGAAAAGATGTTTACCCATTACAAATAAACAGATATTTTTGTAGAATATAAGAAATAATGATCTGTTATTATAGATCAAGTCCAGCAAGAACTGATGCCCAGATCCAGAATCAGAAACAACAGAACAGAGGCTAGCAGAACAACAGTGATTTATAATACAAAATAAAGTATTCAAAGAAACAGAATTGGTGGAATCATAAAACAGATAAAGCAATAGAAAATTAAGAAGCTAAAGTGCTCTGGGACTTAAGAATTCAAACAGACAGGCACCTGCCACAAAACATCCCAGACTTAACAATTGTCTATAAGAAAGACTGGATCGTGGATGTGGCAATTCCTGGAGATAGCAGAATAGAAGAAAAAAAACTGGAAAAGATAACAAAATATAAAGAATGCAAATAGAAATAGACTGATGATGGCAAAAGCAAGCAAAGGTAGTACCAAAAGTAATAGATGCCTTGGGTACAATCCCAAAACAACTGGAGCATCCCTTGAACACCATCGACAATAAAAAAAATCACCATTAGTCAATTACAAAAGGAGTTTTCCTCAAAACAGCTGGTACAATATCTTTAACACCATCAAACATAGAGAGATAAACATGCCAAATATAGTCTGAACATCTGTTTGACTATGCAACAAACCATAATAATAATAATTGTAATAGTTACAATAAGCCATCTGATTCCCAGCAATTCTGTAGTGTAAAAACTGAATGAAAGAATTTTTCAAGTGTTGCCTTTGGAGTGAATGTAGATATCCCGCTGTTCTAAAATATTGCAGTGGAGCAACATCAAAATCCACCAACATTTGTCTTTTTTACAGTCAAAAATTTCTGAATGAAATCAGAAGAAAAATCACTCTAATTGAAGTTGAATACAACCATTGGTAGTTGTTATTTGACAAAGAGCTTATGTTGAAGAAAATTTTAAAAATCTGTAATGCAGGACCTTACACATCAGAAGAAGTCAAGCATCTATGGAAGGTGCTAGTCTATGGATTTGTTATATTAGCTGATATTGTGAATTTTGTATTATTTTTTAAAAAAGAGAATAGAACAGAATACTTTATTGTTCCAGAGTGATTAGATACACAAGGAATTTGTCGCTGGTGCAAAAGCTCTTGGTGTACATGCAAACAACAGATTAATAATCATCATAGTAACAATACTAATGAAAGGGTGGAGAAAAGAAGATAATAAGAAGGATAAGTGATAATACTACAGCCACACGTAGACATTAGATATAACTGTGAGAATTAGAAATTCAGCACTTTATTGGCGTGAGGGTTAAAACTGTCCCTGAGTCTAGTTTTGGCCTGCAATGTAGTGCCATCCTGAGGGGAGGAGTTGAAACAGTTTATGTCCAGGATGTGAGGGGTCTTGCAAATATCTTCTCAGCCCTCCTTCTGACCCTTCGCAATATACAGGTCTTTATGAAAGGCAGGCTGGTTGCAGTTGTTCTTTCTGCAGTCTTAACTATCCGTTGGAGTTTGTACCTGGAGGAATCTGGATCCAGATGGGTTCTTGCTAAGGATGATAATAAAACAGAAATGTTCAGCAATTTGTATTTATCTCCATTGTGCAGGATCTGGTAATCAGCAATTATTTGTAAGCAGTCTTGTTAATAGATAGTGTGCAATGTGCTCTGATGCTTTAATACCATAGATAAATGAGCCAAACTTGGACAAAAAGACATAAATAGCAAAGGGTCATGCAAACAGTTAATGAGATTGGTGTGTCAAGTAGAAAAAAGAAGGTAGGGAAAGCCTCCCTGGGAGACTTGAGTAACTCTTCCTTTCTATTGCCTTTTAGCCAGAAGGAAAAGGAAAGCGGCTACCTGAAGTGTACTGCATGGTTAGCCGTCTAGGCTGCTTCAACCTTTTTTCTAAGGTGAGGAAGTTTGCATTCATATTGCTGCTTGCTTTGCAACAGCAAATATCTATGGGAATTGCACTTCTTTTTAGTACAAAACTGGTTGCGCAGAAAAGGCATGGCAACCATTTCTCTGCAGAGGATTCAATGTTCCTGTAAGTAATCTGCCACGGGCGCAGGATGTGAAAAGAGTCCAAGTCTGGAAGTGATACAATTACCCACTAAGTTCTGTTCTGCTTTGCTCCTTTCTATTTCTGCCCATTGAAGCTACAAAGAGGAAGGACAGCCTTATAACTTGTTTTTGCCAGATGCCTGAATTGATTACTTGCAGAAGACAGAAATACACTGCTTATTTCAAGGCTGTCCTAGAACCAAGCAACCTAGGCAGTTGCTTAGGACATCAAATTTTAGGGGGCACCAACATTGAAAAGAACCCCAAAATACTGTGCAGAACCTGAGTATAAAATCTGATGTTTTTTTCTTTGATGCTTTAGAACTTTTTTTGGGGGGGGTACATTTTTCAAAAAAGACTTACAAAATCAGAATGATAGTTTACCGCACGCTAACCAAATGTTGCAAGACACAAAAAGAAATTACAGCTATGGACCTCAGGAAGCTGATGTACCCCTGAAGTAAGACAAAAGTCTGATGGTAGTCCTTGGCTTACAACAGTTCGTTTAGTGACCGTTCAAAGTTTCAACGGCACTGAAAAAAGCAATTTATGACCATTTTTCACATTTATGTCTGCTGCATATCTCCATGGTCACATGATCAAAATTCAGACGCTTGGCAGCTGATTCATATTTATGACAGTTCAGGGTCCCAAGGTCATATAATCTCCTTTGCAAACTTCTGACAAGCAAAATCAATGGCTTTGGGTTTGAGGCTGAAGGCTGAAAATTGTAAGTGTAAAGTTGAAAAACTCAAAAGAAAAATAAAACAAGAAGTCACCTTTCTGAAATTCCAAACAAATTCAGAAGATGAGCCAAACCTTAGGGAATGCCAGAATGTGGCTTTGCCAAGGCTGTTGTATTGCCTTGGTGCTAAGATAAATTGTGTCCTGCTGCTGAATTTAAATGCTTGTGTATCAAAAATTCAGAGTGTCCCATTCTACCAAAATGCTGAGGATACATTCTGAAAATAGTGGACATGACTTAAAATTAAAAGAATAATGAACAGAAAAGAGAAAAATTAAAGGCTACCCGGGAAACTCTTAGGGGTCTGGACTCCCCTTTTTCAGGATTAATAATCTGAAAAATTGGTTTCCATGAAGGTTTGAAAAGCAAAATATTTTGCAAACTATAGCTATTCACATTGAGAACCCGTTTGATACAGTGGTCAAAGGCATCAGCCTAGAAGCCAAGAGACTATGAGTCCGGACCTGCCAGCTGAATGACATTGGACCAGTCACAACCAGTATCTCTCACTCCTAGGAAGAAAGTATTGTCTAGCCACTTCCAAAAATGTTGCTAAACAACCTGCACTGACTTGAAGGCGCATATGCACATGTGCATGTACACAACCTGATATAAAATATTATTTCACTTCTCTTTCCACTGTCTTAAAAGGAACCAGACAGGTAACAGCAAATTCTTTTTATGCAGATATTAGATGAAGTGGAGAAGAGGCGTGAGATGTCTCCTGCCCTAGTTCACCCATTCATGCGCAGTGTGATGGAAGCACCATTCCCTGCTCCTGGGCGTACCATCACTGTGAAGAGCTTCCTGCCTGGAGCTGGCAATGAGGTAAAAGCTAAGACATAATTGTCATCCAACGAAGGCTCCTGCAAGTTGTGGTGATCTAATAGACTTATTTTATCATCCAGTAGAAGTAATTAATTCCATTACTTCTACTCTCATAGAAGTAATGGAATCAATTTGACAAAAGCAATCTGAAGGTTTTCGATCTTTATACTGGATTCTATTTGTCTAGTTTGTGTATCTTTTCCAGCCATCCACCAAAGCAAGTACAATAAAATAATGCATTTCTCATCCAAGGTTCTTTTTCATTCATTTGCTTTTAGGTCATTGAGCTTTGCCGTCCATTGGATTCCCGGTTAGAACACGTTGATTTTGAATGTCTCTTAAAATGCCTCAGCATCTCTCATTTGATCCAAGTTTGTGCTTCTCTTCTGCTAGAAAGAAGGGTGATCTTTGTTGCTGACAATCTAAGGTGACTCTTGCATGGTAGTGTAAACATGTAATTTTTGTTATGCAATGTATATATAGGCTGGACAAAAGATGTACAGGCAAACAATCTTCAGCCCAAAAGCAGGCTAATAATTTTCATTTGACTGGGAAGAGCATACATAGAAAGGGAGGTATCTATTTTTCAAGAGGAAAAATTTGTCAATCTATCCTAACATGTATTTGGATAGAATATTTAGTGCCCATGGAGACAGAATTAAATGCTTTTCTGGGAATCTGGTATAGACTTCACCTTTGGGAGAAGAGCATAGAACTGCCTTTCAGGAACTGTTATATTCCCTAATGCTGGTGACACCTATGTGACTGCTCTTCTATTTAAAATAGTTTGCCTTGGGAGTACTAGCATGATTAGGAGAATTCCAGACCTCTTGGGTGTGCTGCCTTGTCTCTTTCAAAACATTTTTAATGTGGGACAACATTCAAATGAGCCATTTCTAGTTCTTTTTCTTATGTAGAACCACTTCATACATTACTTTTTAGCATCTTCATAGAACCATCTCTTGAGGGGTTCAGACACTGATGTTTTATTTACTGATACAATTTTCATTTCATGTTCTTTCCATATAGTACCTTGTCCAAATGTGGTCATGCTGTGGTTGCAACCCTCTACCCATTTACCTGGCAACACACTTACATCCCTGTCCTGCCAGCCTCCATGATAGATATTGTTTGTTCACCTACTCCTTTTCTCATTGGCATCCTCTCCTGCTCCTTAACACATCTTCAGGATCTGCCTATAGAAGAGGTGAGATCAGTGAAACCAGAATGCAGAGCATTCTTACTATGCTGTACAGCTGCTAAAGGCTATGGTAATGACTGTAAAACTTGCTTTCTTTTAAAAACGTCTTTGAGGTAGAAGACACATTGATATTGTGGTGTTTTGTCTTTTTAAATATGAGACTGGTAGTTATCCAAAGGCTACTCCCATGACTAATTAAAACAGAATTCTCAAAGACTTGCTTTCTCTGTTGAGTGTTCAGGTAGCTGTATCCGACCAGTTATTAAGCCTGCAAGAGCTTTCCCTTTTTTCTTCAGCGGGACTGAATTTAAATTAATGCTATGAAATAGTAAACTTGCTGCATTCCAAATTGTTAATAGTTAATGAGAACTGCAGAAATTTAATACAAAAGAGGAGCCCCATGGTCAGCTCTTAACATTTCATGCAATTGAAAAGGGGGCAAGGGGTTGCTTGAAGCAATTGAAGATTTACATTAATTGTATGACTCTTCCTTTTCTTAGGTACTGATCGTTGATCTGTGTGCTGATAAATTTCTGCAAAAGGTGAATAAAATAATAGTCTCTGCTTTGCCATAGGAAATAACAGCACCAAGCTGCTGTGACAGTATTTGGCTCAGCCCCCAAAAGCAAAGAATCATCTGACTTGGTTAATATTTGGATGGGAAACTGCTAAGAGCTACATGTTACACCAGAAAATTAGGTGGGGGGAAGGGATCCCAGAAGAAGGCAAATCGTTGCCAAGAAAACTGTATAGATGTATACATACAGCCCTTAGGAGCTGAACTCAGCTCCAAGGAAGTCTTCACATTTTATCACTATTTCTACATTACAGAAAGCAAATGTATTGCAGTTTGAATTATAAGAAAAGTTTAACTAAAGCAAGCTGGCTAGGTTCTGTCCTGAACTTATTTCTAAATATGATTAGTTTAGAACACAGTTGAGAACAATTACAGTACATCCTGTTTTGATTGATGTAAAACCACCATGCAGATCTTCTAGGTTTCAGCTACTGGTGGTAGGGGTGGGTGGTGGTGTATAAAATCATTCCCACAACAGTAAACTGTCCGAACATGTCATTATGATAAATGCCAGGCTTATGTTTATTTTAACGTATATAACAATAGAAGAGCTGGATTAGAATCGTAACAAGTGGAAATTAATTTAAACTTTTCCACTCACATCATACTGTTATCAACTCCAACCCCACGCTGCAATATGCCACCAATACTATAAATAACAAGGTTCATTCCAAAAGTGCCTTTTCAAAAGGCAACTGGACTTTGTTTTGAAGGTGCAGAAAGGAAAGTTCATCCTTCTTTCCGTGACTTGGTTCATCAGCTGCTGTTTAAAAATAATCATATCATACAGAAGGCCAAATCACACATGCTGTGTATCATTGAAGATGGCACTTAGAAAAACTTCCAATGGACTTCTCCTCTACTTCCCTTCATTGTCTAGACACATGTGGGCTTTTTATTTACTTTCAGTTTTTTGTTCCTTAAAATAATCTGTCCTGATATCATAGTTGCTGGTAACCATTGTCTGCTGTTGACTAAGTGCTGCTTTTGCAAATACTGACTAATTGCTCATTGTCTTATTCTGCAAAGCAGAAGTTAAAAAGGTGTTGAGTTGTGTTGTTCTAGCTGATTGTCTGAACCCTTTGTTAATTTTAGCATAAGGGTACTTGCAAAAAATCCCTCCCTATGCAATTTCTAATACAGAAAGTATCAACTTCCATATTTTTATACTGACAATTTATATCATACACCCTGTTGTAAATCAATTTACATGTGGCTAATTATGCCTGTACCATAATATGTGACCTAATCATGCATCTGTACACTGACACTGAAGGCATTTCATAGAGTTGTATGTATTGATGCTTAATACAGCATTTTGTTTAGTTCTGAGGACACCAAGTTCACCCCATTATTTTTTCTCTGTCTCCTTCAATATTTTCTTTCAAAGGTTTCAGATGAGGATGAAATTCTACCTCACAAGCTTCAGGCTGCACTTGTACAGATCTTGGAAGAAAGGAATGAAATCTTGTTTCAGGAACGCTGCTACACACAAGGTGATGTTGATTGAAAAGTAATTCTGCCTCTAACCTTGCTTAGACAAATAGATGTATTTCTGCTGTGTGTGAATCCATAATGGGGTGAAAAATAACAAGAATGAAGTCTAGCTAATGTTTATCTTCCCCCTCCCCAACATTGTAACTTTTAAACATATGCTTACATCTTCAATCTGAAAAAAAATGGCCTTACACACTAATAGCTTCTTCTCCATTACTTCCTGGATTGACTGTGTAATATGGCATTTCTTTCTGCAGGTAATGTGACACTGGACTCTCTAGTATCAGAGGCTTTTGTGCGTTTTTTTGTGGAAATCGTGGGACACTATTCTTTGCACATGCATGTCACTGAGAAAGGAGAGAGAGTATTCCAGCGGGAGCCCTTCCGGAAGTCCCATACATCCCGCAGTGTGCGCCATTTCCTAGATATCTTCATGGAGACACAAATGTTTGCTGGTTTCATCCAGGACCGAGAGCTACGGAAGAGTGGAGTAAAAGGTGAGTTGTTTGTTTAGAACAAAAATAGTACTAATTCAAGATGACGTTCTATCTACAAATATCTGCTGCCTTTCTGCTTGGAAGTGGAAGGTACTGATGTCCTCAAACCATTCGTTATTTTGAATTTTAGTAAGTTTTTAGCCTGGAAACTAAATGTTTATTGTTGCCATAAAGCACTGTTGTAGTTAGACATAGGGGTTTTGAATGATTTAATAATCATAATAATAATAAGAACAAATACCTCTTGCTTTTAAAAGATTGTTCTAATTGCACTAGAAATACCTGTTTTCAAAGTTCTAGCCCTTGCCACAACTTAAAAAGCATCTAGAAGGTAAAGTCATACTTAAACTTGAGCTTGATTCTCGGTAACTACATCAACACATTCAGGTTGATTTTGTACTAATAAGAGGGAAGTGGATTGCCATTGCCTTCTAGGATTCCTCCCCCTCCCTGCCCCACAATTACCTAGTCTAGTGGACAGTGCTGGGATTTCCTAGGGTTATCCTATCCTACTCCTACCTAGCTTTTTTGAAATTAGCTTTTTTGAAATTAGCCGTGTAGCTTTTTTGAAATTAGTCAGGTGTTGCCACATTGCAAAGGTGTAAAATTTAAACATATTCAGAACTAAATGTATATACCTTTAAACATCTTCATTAGTTTGTTACTGAACAAGAAAAACACTTGAAAGTTCAATGAACAGATGTAGCTCTTTCCCTTCACTTTTGAAAGGTGTGGGAACTATCGTCATCCAGATATTGCTGAACTAAAATTCTTTCCAGATGGTGCTTAACAAGCAGCTTTTGGCCCTGTTGCATGGGAGTTGCAGTTCAACATCTGGAGGGTTTCAGGTTGCTATCCTTGACTTACAACAAGGTCAGAATCTGAGAGACAGAACCCATAAGAAATTGTGCCTTTTGTGAGGTCTGTCGTAACTTCAACATTTGCTTTCATAGTTGAGCAAAGGGGTGGGGGGGGAAACATCCTTGTTTTTATTTGAGAAATAATTGTAAAACTCCATCTCCAAACATGGGGAGTGGTGTGCATCTGTTCATTAATCCATGCAAATTGTATAATTTGTGTGTGTGCACGCACACACACACATGCATATTTCTTTAGTGAGTTATATGTTGCATATTTCATCCAACTTTGATGCTGGAGAATTGAGAGATTTTCTACCCATGAGTTTCAAACATCCTTTACAAAGCCTTCTGATTTTCTATGTACCTTTTTGCTTCTTCAGAGCTCAAATCTTAAAATATAGACATTAAAAAAAGGACTCTTTCTGTAGCAAAGGCATCTATTGAAATCTTGCTTTCTTTTTCAAGGCTTGTTTGAAGTTCGTGCCTTGGAATACTTGGAGACCATTCCAGAGTCTGAGCCAAGTGGAATGAACAAAATCCTTCGCAGTCTGGGTGAGTCACCCTCAGATTTGTTCTTGGTTAATCTAGTTGTTTTTGATTCACTCTGACCTTGATAATATTACTTTGATTCCTAAAATGGTACTGACAGCTGGAATGATTTTTATGGTGTGACTGTCTAACTTTGTTTTAGTTGAGGGTTAGAATCCTTATCTTTAATATCCAAACAGAAATTCAGTAATGTAGTTGGGGAAGAACTTTTGCCTCTTACACTTTAACTTTTGCTTCTTATGTTTTAATTGAAACTTACACTTCAGCTGAGCTATGTTATTATTTACCCTTATAGTCTACTTTTCCTCAGGAGGTCAAGGCAGTGCATGGCATTGAGCTTGCAACAGTTCTGTGGTAGATTGAGTTGAGAGAGATGACCAAAGTCATCCAGTGAGTTTCTGTGCCTGAGGGTAGACTTGAATCTGGATCTTCCTGATGTCAGTCCAATACTTTAACTTTTTAAGCCACACTAGTCTCTTGATTACTACCCTTAACTGGGCTCATGTTGCATGGAAATCTATGCTGCTCAGTTTCCAAAATCTTTTAATCAACATTTGTAATCCTTGTTGTGGCTCAGCACAATATATTAACTTCATCTTTGATTTTGAAATCTTAGGTTCCCCGGTGCTCTTTTTGCCACTTACAGTATTAAAAAATTGATTTTGCAATATGATGTAAATGGATCAGTGAACCTTTGTGTTAAATGCTTCTGTTAACAGTTATTCAATTAACAGTTACATAGTCAGTTACCTGAACTCGTAGGTGGATATTTTTGCCTAGTGAAAATCTAGAGTATTGCACTAGAAGTTAATACTGGGATCTAAACAAATGGAATTTAAAGCAGCTTCTAATAGCAGTCCTCCTGGTCAAAGTCTGAGGCAGCCATATTCACCTCTAGGCACCGCAAGTGGTGAGAAGGCTCAAGCAGGACAGCTTCACTTCCTCCTTCCTGTTGCTCTTGTCATATACTTCTGCAAGTCCTTGGCATTTCTCCAACCATCCTTCTATCTCTGTCTTGAGATTTTTTGTTTTTGTTTTGTTTTGCCTTATAGTCATTTGACTATAATTTGGGCAGCAGTGTTTGTTATTAAAGGAGGTAATTTGTCTGAACTTGCTCCAATTAATGTAATTCTAAAAATTACATGCACAATATTTAGAATGCTAAGACCAAGGCTGAAAGAGCTGTTTTGGGCATATTGAAATGTAAATTGTAAATTGCAATCATCATCCCTTCTTCACTATCACTCAAAACAGGATGCTGCAGTTTGTGTGATAAAGAAGCTTAAGATTTCAGGAGATGAAAACTGTATTCCATCAGGCAAATTTCTTGTATAAAACTTTGTGTTCTGTCTTCTCTTCTCTCAATAAACATTGTATAATTGGGGTGTTGCTACTAAAAGCCTGCTTAACACTCCCTGCATCACATTTATAGGGGGATCTGGAGATCCTCAAAAACTGTATTTAAATTTTGAGTGTGTTGGGAGATACTTTTAAAATATTGCATTTCCTCTAACATACTCTGAGTGAAAATTTTCTGTTCTGAAAAATCCAAGTCTAAAATTCCACTGGTCAAAATTTGTCACTGTGAATTTTGACTCAGATAAACAAACCTGTCTGTCTGAGTCAAAATTCTGAGTATTTTATTTGTAGTTGTCTTCCACATGGTAATATATCAACCTTTTAATCTCCTGTTGTATTTTAGGTAATAAAATGAAGTTTCTACAAAAGAAGTGAAAAGCCAAATGCAGAATCGCTAAGCTTTATTTTACGATCCTGGCAAGCCATAATGAGATGGCTGTGTTGCTGTGGTATTTTATTAGATTCTTCAGGTCCCACGTGAAGAACTTCAGCTGGCTGGAAAAATGAGTACCAAATATGAACAGCATGTTCAATCTCTGTTCTGCTTGGTCTGGTTGGAATATTACTGAGCAAAAAATGAACTCCTGTTTACCTAGATGATTTATAAAGCAGAAATAATAGCAGAAACTATATATTTATTTATACTGCATGGCTGGAAAAGATTCTTCTTTGTTCCTCGTGTTATTAAAAATATGCTCAAAGCAATCCCAAGGCTTCAGCTCGAAGCAATCTCAAGGATTCAGCTGATACCTATTAAAAAGAGGAAGAAACCAGGAAAGAATCAGGATTCCAGCAAAGTGGCTATGACAATATTTCCTTGAATAGATTCTTTGCACAAGAAAGCCTTTCCTAAAGCTGGTTGGAGGTTATAATCGCTCCTTGACTCTAACACCATCGCATCAGATGTTCTGTTGGCTTGATAATTCATGTTTGGACATATTACTACAGTGTAAAGCTTTCTTTCTCACTTTTGAAAGTAAAACAAGAAGACTGTTTGCTATGTTAGTCTTAATTGTTGTGAATGTACACACTGTCTAATTATAAGTCCATCTCATATATGACAGAGGATATACCTCATGCTAAAGTATTGTTTACTTGTCAGAAGAAGACTGTTTTCCCAAATGGAGTATGAATATTTTTCAAAGTCAAGATGTTGACATTGAAATAGATTAATTTGTTGCAGAACTGATATAAAGGGACAGATGATAACTTTCATGCGGTCTCAGTAAAAACTGGAATAACAAATTATTCTTCCTTTGAAGCATCATTCTACTCTTTCCTCATAGCTGAATATTATCAACAACATGCTCCTTCTTCTAACGTTAAATCTGTCAACTGCTTTCAATAAATATTGAATTTTCTTATTAGCCACTCCTGGAGATGCCTAGCATTTGATATAATCTTCTTAGGATTTATTACCTAAATATTGGATTCACATAACACATTAATCAAATACGACAGAAAATTAATCAAATATGACAGAAAATCTAGGTTCACGCATTGACCTCAGCCAAAATGCAGTCTGTGTTGTGTGAATCCAGATACTGTGGCTTTTAGACCATGGTCATTGGCTTGTTGTAATGAATATACTCAGCCAAATATCATTTATGTAATAAATAATGGTTAAATCATGGTTTATTATGATACAGACTGACAGCTATCTCATGATTAGTTACATTCACCTCTGCAGATCTTTTGCACAGTATATGGCTCCTGTCTAGTAAAATGTTGCCACAGGTTTACAAACATGAAAGGTTTTAGACTATGTTATGTTGCTTGTGAGCAAAAATGTCCCAAGTGAAAGGGATGTGGTTAAATTGTCCTTTGGAAGAAAACAAATTTGTGGTTTGCCTCTTATCAAAAAAAATGCTGCTTTTAATGGGATTCAGTTTTCTGAATCTTGTTCCCTTGCAGTATATAAGATAGATCTGTCTAAGAAGAAGGGAATTCAGTAGCTTCATAGGAAGATAATATCAAAAAACTGGTGAAATTTTATCATAAATTCAAATTGTACTCAGAGAATATGAACATTGTCCATCTTTGAAACAGAAAGGATAAGCAGAAGTTTGACTTGTTGATTCTCCATGAAGTGTCAGACAATTTATTGAAAGGCTTAGGAAATGTCCTTTTTATTTTCATTTGGCCAAATTCAACATCCCATCCAATATAAGTAAATTCAGAACAGCACTTTTTAGAATCTGGTGACATTTACTTGCAGATTGATCCTCATGTGGTGGTTCAGACTGAGGGTTTTTCTGCAGTCCTCAGCTCCTGTTTCCCAAAATAAATACCCTGAAAATGAAGTAGTTTAAGAAATCTGTTTCTGGATTTCAGTCTGTTTCTTTATTATGGTCATAGTGATGATCAGGTATTCTACTTGGACTGTGATAATTCCTCTTCCGCTTTTACTCTGCCTATGCTGTGAAAATTGGTGCTAGTTGCTTTCCATTCTATTTTGAGGACTAGGAGGAAAAAAAGCAAAAAGATTGTGTTTCTTCCTATCACTGGATCTAAAAAGGAAAACTTGGCAGAACTCTTGTCAGTTTCACCCAGTTAAAACAAAAGAAAACCAAGAAGTGTCAAGCTTTTCATCATCCCTGGCTGAACATGCATCACTGCAGTTCCTGTCTCTTCCGCTGGAAGGGAAAACTGCTGAATGTGTTAAAATAAAAAGAGAAAAATGTCCAGCATTTACTTTTGCACTACTGGGCTACTGTATAAAAAGATCAAGCTCCATCCTCTCATGGCATGCATGCTAATATAAAATGGCCTCTAAGACACCATAAGAATGGAGGGAGGGAAGGCCTATTTGCCACAGCAACTGGAACAGAAACTTGTGTAAGATGGAATGAAGTGCAATTGGTGGACCAGACTATCTTGCTTGTGCCAAAAGAGTGGATGAAATACCATTCTTTACATCAAATGATGGCTGCCCTTCCAGAAGCCTAGAGGTGAACTGAGGCTGATACTTTCCATTCCTCCACACAAAACACACAACACAAAAAAATTATGCAGCCCATCTTTGTACTGGAATGGAAGAAATGTGGATCAGTCCCTGGATGGGATCAACCTTGTCCTCCACAGCGTCTTCTAAATATGTTGGGATTCAGAATTCAATTGCTATGATCAATCTTGCAGTCCTATTTATACTTGGGGAAGATTATACTACAGTATATCAGAAGCACAATATACATATAACAGTTGACACAAGTCCCAAACACAAACAGAATCTGAATTAGTTGCTTTGCTTTGCAGGTTTCAGAATATGGCTTTGGAAAATGTAACACCCTCCCTGTTTCATGAATTGCAGCAGTTAAGAATTTCTTTTTGAAATCTATTTCAGCACTTAAACTATGCTCTTATAGTATTCAGAAGAACAGGGAAAATGAGCCATGCCTGCTTTTGAGAAGTAATTGTGTTAATCTAGCCCCAGACTTGTTCTTTTAAGACTCTGGGTACTTCTCAGCAATCAGTCATGATTTCATAGCTGAATATTGTTTTGCTCATTCTTTATAAAGCCTTAATTTATGCTGTATAGAAGAAATCAAAACTGTACGTACAAAGATCAAATTATAAGAAATCAAAATCTTTTGGGAATAAAGTGTACTATGTTTGTGTTTTGATGAATCTTTGTTTTATCTGTTGGAGTTGTGTGTCCAGTGTCCAGTATACTAGTTTTTCTTCAGTTCCTGCTCAACCCATAAAACTAGGCGGACACAACAATGGCTTCACTATACGTTGAATGTATATATTTTAAAGTTTTATTGAGTTTTGATAGCTACAGATTGTGCAGAATGTGACCTATCTCATGAATACTATTGCTTGACAGAAATGCATTAATAGGTAGATAGAAGTTAGAATTCTTTACTGGCCAAGTGTGATTCAACACACAAGGAATTGGTGCATATGCTGTGAGTGTACATAAAAAGAAAAGTTACATTCATCAAGAGTCAAGAATCATAAGGTACAACACTGAATAACAGTCATAGGGTACAATAAGCAATCAAATCATACTAGATATAAACCGTAAAGGGTACCAAGCCGACAAAGTGTACGTCATACAGTTCACAGTGGAAAGGGCATGGGTGACTAAGATTAAGTAAATCAGTATAGCAAGGACTGTTGTAAATAGTTATGACAGTGTTGAGGGAATTCATCTTTGTTCTAGGCCACACGTGATCGGCATTCAGGCAACAGAACTGTCCTGTGTGTATTCTGTTTTGTGTTGCCAGTGTTGCCATAGCGTCGTTTTTGAGGTAGGAGTCTGAACAGTGTTAATGTCCGGAATGGTGATAGGGTCTGTAAATATTTTCACAGCCCCTGCTTTGATTTGTGTTACGTATCAACAGGGTCTTTGATTGAAAGGCAGTTTGGCAGTAATTTGTTTTTTTCTGCAGTCCTAATTCTCTCTGATAGTCTGTGTCCTGTCTATGTTGGAGTTTGCAAGACCCAAACCAGCAAAGTTATAGAGTGCAGATGACTAAGACTCAAGTCATTCGCTTCGTGTAACGAACTGGATCTGGAACCAGTCAGCCCCTTTGGGCAAGTTTGAAGCCCTCCCTAGGAAGTTGGTGGGCAGGCAAAGAAACGTCTTGTTGTGCTTTTTTGATGATGTTTTTGATGTTAGGTGTCCATTTTAGGTCTTGTGAAATGATAGAACCTAGAAATTTGAGGGTCTCTACTGTTGATACTGTGTTGTCTAGTAAGAGGTGGTAGTATGGGAGGGTTTCTCCTAAAGTCTACCACCATTTCTATGGTTTTAAGTGTGTTCAGTTCCAGGTTGTTCCAGTTATACTATGAAGCAAGTTGTACAACCTCCTGTCTGTATGAGGATTCATCGTTGTCTCGAACATCTGCAAACTTCAGTATTTTAACAGATGGATCATTTGAAATGCAGTCATTGGTATATAGGGAGAAGTGGAGAAAGCACACAGGATGGGGGGGGGTGTGCTAATTGTACAGGTATCAGATGTGATTCTGCCTAGCTTTACCTGCTGCTTCCTGTCTATTAGGAAGTTAGTTAGAAGTTGCTGTAAATTTATGGGCATAATTCAAGATAATTGTAGAGAGCAAGGAAGATCTTGATGGAAATACTGTATGCAGGTGGAGGTAAGGCATTTTCTTTTTAAGTCCAGAATGTCCAGATAATATTCAGAAGTGATACAGTAAATTATCTCATTTACTGAATTATAAGAAGGGAGCTGTGGTGCAGTGTAATTAGACTTGTAAGATACTGCTGTTATAGCCAATCTCAATAAAAGTAGTTTTAGCCTTCCTGGGAGTTTATTTCATGATCTAGTCTGCCTAATAGTGCTGCCAGTGACTGAAGATAATTAGATTCAGAGCTGACTCTTAGTGACCACATATATATATTTTCTCCAGGAGGATTTGTCTTCAGTTTAGTCTTTTGAGTATTTCAGCCATTGCTGAAATAATTGAGTAACCATTGCTAGTCTACATCCAGTTTGCTATTGCTCTTTTTGATATACTTCCTAGCATCCTGAATAACTTTTCCAAAGCTTCATGATTACCTTGTCTATGGTATATTTACTGACTAAATGTTCCTTTTCTAAGTTAACTATCATTTCATTATCTTTACTGTATATTGTAAGGCTGGTTGCTGTACCTATTGTCATTATTTCTTTATTTAGCGAGAGTTTTTTTTTTCACTGTGTTTTTTGGTTTTTTTTTTGCAAATTAGAGCAGTACAGTACAGCTTATTGATGTTTCCTCCAGTTTTAAAGACGTTTGTCCTTTTCCAATCCTGTTTCCCTTTATATTCAGCATATAGTTAAATAAATAATGAGAGAGTGTACAACCTTATCTCACTTCCTTGCCAACCTGGAATCAATCTGCCTCACCATGTTCTGTCCATGTTCTGTAAGGACAGAACATGGTGAAGCAGCTTCCTGATCTGTATGTAGTTTCATAAAAGAACAATGTGATATTCTGGGATTCCCACTTTTCTAGGTATATTCCACAACTTGATCTGATCAATTCAAATACCTTGCTGTTGTGGATACAATAGGAGAAGGAATATTAGTTATATTTACCTTCTTGAGTTATTTATAAAAATAATAAAATGGAATACAAATAAATATAATCAATGAAACATGCTCTTTTTACTTATTCCTCAGTTTTTCCATAATACTATGCTGAGTGCCATTTGACCTGAAGGAGCCATCATCTGGCACTGTATTGTCAATCATTTATATTTTCTATCCATATGTTTTTCTTGAAAAAAAATAGGAATAGTTTACCATTGCCTTCTCCTGCACAGTCTGTATTGCTGCTTTTGCTGTTACTAAAATGATCATCTATCTGCCGCCAGCATTTTCTTATATCACTGCTGTTCCATATAGGTACCCTGCTTGCACCTTCACATCTTGGGTGACCCCCCAGCTTGGACGTACACTCTTGGCATATACCCTGACTTTTTAAAATTATTTCTGTGAGGAACATTTCTTTCATATGATGAGGCAGTGCAACAAGATTTGGGACGGGTAATTCAGGCTATTGTAAAATTAATATTTTAAATTCTCAATATTGAAAAGGCAAGATCATACAGGGGGTTCCTATCATAGTGTTATTTAACACCATAGTATTATTTTATATCAATACTGTAACATTGTTATTAATATTATTATTAGTATTAATTCTACAGTAGTAATTATAGTATATATAATAATACTATGATGGCAAGTGTGAGGCAGCTTTTTGATTTATAAAACAACCAGGGGGACAACTTGGAGGCTTTTGGCACTTTAATGACTTAAGACATAGAGCAAAACATTCTGAACAACAGTAAAGGGCAAGCATAAATGGAATCCAAAACATGTTAAGCCAATTTAATACCCAATACTTTTGCTTCCCCCCCCCCCCATTTTCTTTTTCAAGCTGGCTGGGGAATCCTGGGTGTTGAAGTCCACATATCTGAAAGTTGCCAAGTTTGAAAAACATTGCTATAGATGTACAAGGGAGATGATTATTTTGACATTAGGAATGTCTCATCTTTTTTTAGCAGTTGACTTCGTAATGTACTTTTTGCCAGATTTGGGACGAATCCAGGATCGATAGCCCACCCTGGAAATGTGCAAAGTAAGATACGTGCTTACTCAAACTCCTGATTGAGTCCCATGTTTTTCAGGCGTGTTGTACAGCAACTCCCCGAATACATTTTGCCAAGCTACAGTCGTGCGCAAGCGCAGGACCTGAAGTCCAATCATCCGAACAGCATGAGCTCGGGAGGGGCGATCGAGCAGCTCCGTGATATCCGCCGCGATGCGAAGATACCGATTGGCCGGAGGATTTCCAGGACCTCCAACCTTGGCAAATTTAAGACTTCAACTCCCAGAATTCTTCAGTCAGCCGTGCTGAGGGTAAAATTCAGGCGGAGGAGCCTAGGCTAAAGTGCACATCCGCGCAGGCGCTGTAAGTGGAGGAGAGGCCTAAGTAGAGCTTTGTCGCGGGGCAACTGAGAAGCGGAAAGGGCTCGTGCGCGGTCCGGTATGGCCGGCTCGGGCTTAGTGGCGGGCGAAGTCGCTGTCGATGCGCTGCCCTACTTCGACCAAGGCTATGAAGCGCCGGGGGTCCGGGAAGCGGTAAGAGTGACGCGTCGAAAAAGGCGGGAGGCGGGCTAGGGTTCGTTGCGCCTTTCGGAGGAGCTAAGCGAGTCGCTGTCCGCTTTTCTCTCAGGCCGCGGCGCTGGTGGAGGAGGAGACGCGGCGCTACAGACCCACCAAGAACTATCTGAGCTACCTGACTACGCCGGACTACAACACTTTCGAGGTGAGCGCGACCCGCGTTTCGCGTGGAATCAGGCCCCGGGGCGCCCTTTCTGTGACTGCGCTGCTCTTGCCGTTCAGGGAGTGTAAGGACGGCTCCCTACGTGTGAATTATGGGAGTTGGAGTCCAGCCCATCACGGGGACACTAGATTGAGGAAAGGCCTCTTCTTGAAACCATTGAAAAGGCTGCATCAGGGGTCCCCAAACTTGGGAACTTTAAGATTTGTGGGCTTCAAGTCCTATACTGGCTGGAGAATTCTGGGAATTGAATTTTCATCTACATTTTAGACATTTCGGAACACAAGCGCACAGATGATATTGGTGGAGGGTGAAATCTGCTTGGTTGACTTATACTTTATTGACACTTTCTTTCCCTGATGCAGGTTTGCTGTTTAGAAATAGGAGTAGTTCTGACCTTGCCCACAATTCTTGCTTGCTTGCTTGCTGACAAGAATTTCTGACAAAAACAGATTTTGTAGGCATGGTGATTGGATAGGGAAGGGGCAGGAGCACTTGACCCAAATATGATATACTCTGCAGAAATGGTTGCAAGTAGATGAAATGTATTACCTTTCTTCCTTTCAAATGCTCAAGACAGATTTCAAAGCTTCTCCTTATTTGTGTGGGTAAGTTCTATGTGCAACGTCTATAATACTTTAAAAAGAAAAAAAATCCTTTACCGATAGAATAGACCAGATGGGATCGGGTGGAATGACCCTGACATCATCAAGATTGTGCTGCAGAGATTGCATGCTTCTAATTTCTGAAAAAAATTTACAAAAAATCCCCATAACAGATCAGTTTGCAATGTTAAACCTAGACTATGTGGAGGGACTCTGGGTAAATGTAGACATTTTCGAAAAGCATCTGTATTAGAACAAATTGGAAAAAAAGACTTTGAAATTGCCACATTTATTTTCAATTGCAGTAACACTTTCATAGACTAGAATAACCCAAAATATGTTTCATATAACTGAAATGGACTTTTGGCTCAAAAAACTGATAGTAATGGTGCTTTGTCCCATAAAATTTACTATCTGGCAAATTGCAGAGGATTATCTGCATTCACTCATCACATGTTATGTCTCTTGCTTTTTTTTAAAGTAAGAATTATATTTTCCAGTTCAAATAATAGACTTCAGGTCAATAATTTGTGAAGTGCACGTTGGCAAATTAGCATTCCTTTCACAGGAAAGAAATGAGGGGTTCTTAATTTTAGGATCTTTCTCCATAGGTAGTATTGCTGTTTGGTTTGTATTCATATGGTTAGCTGAATGGATGGATAATTTACCCTGCATCAAATGTGAAACTTTGGTTGCAAAGATATGTGTATAAATGACATCCTCCAATTGTAATTCAGGAAAACTAATTCCACAGATCTCTATTTCTGATTATGATGATCAATGTACTGCCCAAGAAGTGGTTTATAATCAAAACCACCAAAAGATAATCAAATGGGGTAAGACTAGTACACATGTATGGCTGTTGCATAGTTCATTGATTATAATCTTTCACCTCCTGCTTTTTGGGATATAACTAATGTGTCTTTAATTTGATTCATAGACTGAAATAATGAGAAATGAGTTCGAACGCTTAGCAGCTCGGCAACCTATAGAATTACTGAGCATGAAAAGGTAAGGCTAGCTATATGTAGGTACAGTGTCTGCATCTATACTAAGGCAAAACATAGAACTAAAATTTGGGATTATTAAAAGCTATTATTTTACTTCTTAACTCATTATGACAAGCAAGAACTAGTCATTAGTCAGTAATTCTTTTAATCTTAAAAAAATAGGATTGGTTTTGGAGTTACAGAGAAAAGAGGGATATGTATTTTACAAATATTGACCTTTGGGAAAAATCAGACAGTGAATCATTACTTCTGTTGGTATAAGCCTAGAATTTTCAGGCACCATATTTTTCACACTATAAGACAGACTCCCCCCCCCCCNCCCCCCCCCCCCCAAAAAAAAATGGGTGGAAATGTCTGTGTCTCTTACAGAGCCAATATTGCCGAAGCCCCGCCCACCCACCGGCCCCCACCCTTCAGCCTCTGCCTCCCAGCAGTTTGCCTCCTTGTAGCAAACAGCAAACAGCCTGGTCAACTTCAGCACAGCCTGACTTAGCAAGATCAGCTGATTGGCAGTTGGCTCGACTTCCTGGAATATCGTTGATCAGCTGCTCCAAGCTGCAGGGATCGCTATTGCTGTGGCTGATCACTGCTGTGTGCCTCATTTTTGGCCTCCATGCATCCCATTTTTGCCCCGTTCCAGGTGCTGATCACTGCTGACAGTGTTGATCCCTGCTGCCTGGAATGGGCCAGAAATGGGATGCGCGGAGGCCAAAAATGGGGCATGCAGAAGTGACCATGTTCAGCGGCAATCCCCGCAGCCTGGAACAGCAGATCAACGGTATTCTGGGAAGCTGATCCAGCTGCCAATCAGCTGCTTGTGCTAAATCAGGCTGTGCTGAAGCTGACCAGGCTGTTTGCTGTTTGGTGCAAGGAGGCAAATTGCTGGGAGGTAGAGGCAGATTTTTTTCTTGTTTTCTCCCGAAAAGCTAGGTGTGTCTTATGGTCTGAAGTGTCTTATAGTGCAAAAAATATGATATTTGAATCATGTTTAACTTACAAAACCAATACATTTATAAGTTTAAATCTTAAAAATAATGGGTTATGTATCACTTATATTCTAATGAGATACAATGATTTTTCCTCTCATTTTCATTAAAGATATGAGCTGCCTGCACCCTCCTCTGGGCAGAAGAATGATATTACAGCATGGCAAGAATGTGTCAATAACTCGATGGCTCAACTGGAACACCAAGCAGTTCGAATTGAAAATTTGGAGTTGATGTCTCAGTATGGCTGCAATGGCTGGAAAGTATATAATGAGTAAGCTAGTTTGTTTAGCCTTAGTTATTCTTTGAAAGAGGTTATCTACAAGACTTGGTATTCCATTTCCATTTGGGGGCCTTCATTTTTTTTGTAATAAAAGAATGCTGTCAAGTGACTTAATTGGTAAGTTAAGATTGATATGAATGCAACACATAGTTAGATAGTTCTTGTTTAGTGACTGCCTCATTTCGTGAGCTTGTCAGGGGCAATGAAAAAGTAACTTTATGATCAAACCTTGCATTTAGGACCTTTTCAGGTCAGTAAAGCAAAGGTAAAGTGAAATAAGGTCATGATGTCTGGTCCCAATTTTGGTTACCAAATGAGGATTATCTAATTCATTTTCTGATGGAATGGGAACCACATTTTCTGTTGAGGTTGAAACCTTATGCAAATTGTCCTTGACCTATGACCACAATTGAGCCCAGAATTTAGGTTGTTAAGGGAGACATTTGATAAGTGAGTTTTACCCCATTTTAAAACCTTTCTTGCCACACTTGTTAGGTGAATCACTGCAGTTGTTAAGTTAGGAACATGGTTGAATCTGACTTCAGATTCAACCATGTTTTTGCTTATCAGAAGGTCACAGAAAAGGATCACATAATCCTGGAATATTGCAACCGCCATAAACAGTTGCCATGGGGTTGCTGCAATGGTTATAAGTGTGAGAAACAGTCATAAATCATTTTTCCAGTGCCGTTATAACTTCCAATGATAACTAAATAAACTGCTTTAAGTCCATGACAGCCTGTACTCTTTCTTTCTTTGTAGCACACAGCAGGCATATGCAAAATATGTTTTGTAACTTCCTTTAATAGATCAGGTGTTTTTACCACTTTAATATTTTTAGTGTCAGGTTTAAAAGATAGCAAATTAACAGCAGTAAATATAAAAGATGTGGGAACTAAATAAGCTTTGTTGTTTATTTTATCCAGGTAAAATACTTTCAATCATAAATATTGAATGTTCAGTTTTAATAAAAATGAGTCCCCAGTCTGGCACTAAGGCTTCCATTGTACCACAGACATCTTTGTTAGAGCTATGATCTTGATAAGCATTTGTAGTACTGCAACATAGGAAAACCTACTACTTTATTTAAACACTGTAAGTTTGTATTTGCAAAAGGACCCATACTGTTCCATGGAGCAGGGGCTATAAACCTTACCATAATACCACTATTCCATAGTAAATCATTTTACTGTTAGTTCCATCTTCAGATGACCAAGTCTGGTACGTAGAATTATTGTGAAATAATACTTCATTATTTTTCCTTTTTATATTTGAATAATATAATAAACTTGTAATTTTGTCTGCTAATTAGGCATTTAGTCCACATGATTGAACAGGCACAGAAAGAGCTACAAAGTTTAAGGTAAGAGCTGCTTTTGCTTTCAGTCAGAAGAAACAAAGTTGTGGAGTTTGTTTCCATCATTTTTATCCTCATTGGTAACTTAGCTTAAATTGAGCAAAAATTTTCTTGGCCACAGATTCTACCAGACTTCCATTAATATAAGAAATACACATTTATATGAAAACTCTTTATTTACTTATTTTCTATAACTATCTGGGGGGATTGCCCTCTGGGTAGTAAAACAATTAAAAATACAAAAATATATATAGCATCTGAGAAAATTGTCATAATAGTTGTCAGTATAATCAAGAAACAGCACCCTTAACACATTAGGAGTCTCAGGTGGGCACATAGCCAGTTTTTTAAAACAAACTGTGTCAGGGCCATTCTGGTTTTAAAGGAAGGATGTTCCAAAGAACAGGGACCAGAGTAGACAATGCACGTCTTCTGATACCTGCCAGTCATAATTTCTTGGCTGGCAGGACTCACAGCATTGCCCAATGTGCTGTACTGATTTGAATGGATAGAAGCTATTGGCAAAAGATGGTCCCTTAGATAACCCAGTCCTAAGCCATGTAGGGCTTTCAAGGAAACAACTACAACCTTGAATTGCACCTGGAAATGCCTGTAACCAATTTAGCTCACACAGTAGTGGTATTATGCAATATTATTGATACTATCCATATCAATTAAAGCTTCAAATGTTCTTCAATGATAGCCCTATGTAAAGCATGTTGCAATCCAAAGGAGGGGTTACAGTGCATGGGTGACTCTGAGCAGAGTCTCCTGGTCCAGGAATGGGCACAATTGTACCGTCCATGGTTCACCATTCAAAAGTATGCAAAGGACCTCCTAGTTACAGCTGTCACCTGCTCTTCACGCATGAGAACTCCCTTCTTGTACATTGGTTCTATCCTGGGCAGTAATCCAGCTACGCATTAAGTCTTACTTGAGTTAAGTCAAAGCCCATTGTAGCCTGTCCAGACCCTCACAGTCTCCAGATATTAGGACAGGATATTCACCATATCACTCAGAGAACTTGGGGTAGAGAGTTGGACACATGGATCTAACACTGAAGTGACCAAACGAGGATCTGCAGGTTTCAACTGGCTCAGTCCTCCCAGATAACCATACAAAACCTGGCCCCTGCAGCCACAGATTCTGCCTATGTCCCCAAATCCATAACACTGTTACTGCTCTGACAGAAAAACCAGGTCAGGTGCATTATCACTATTATGTGTTAGGCTCTGAATGACTTGGGATAGGCCCATGAACTCTTGAGCTATCTCTGACCCCACTCGCAGGAAAGGTAAATTAAAGTTCCCCAAGACTATAAGGGGAAACTTTACCACTAGCCCAACTATAATGTCAAGAAGCTCAAGCAGGGAGGTTTGTATGCAGAAGGGTGCTGGTGCAATAGCAACAAGCCCAACTGATCCCTCTTTGGTGCCCAACTTAATAAACTGTGTTTCCTGCTCAGCAATCTGAACAATACGGCAAATATATTAGATCTATCTATCTCTCCCTCCCCCTCTCTCTCACACACACACTGGATTCTTGGTTTTCCAAGTCAAAACAAAGCAAATAGCCTTCTGTCCCTCCAAACAACTCTGTTTCAGGCTGCATAAGATATAAGTCATAAGAGTCAGACAGTAAACCAGTCCTGTTCTCTCTGCTTTGGTGACAATCTCAAAAGGCTCTACCACAACTCAACCAAAAACAGAAAACCTCCAATCATTACAACATACTAAAATTCATCTACCAACAGCACCCATGATTCTGCCAGGATAGTAAAAAAAAAAAGATTTTTGAAACTTCTTTTCTAATGGGTAAAAGTTGTTAGTTTGCAGTATTTTTAAAGATGATGGGAAATATTTTCATTTATTAAGATATAAATAATAAATAGAATTTATAAATATTTAAAATAATTTACACAAAATTAAAGTAAATCTTAGGTGTTCTGCATCGGGGTTGTTACAATAGGGATCTTCATTCTGTTACAATTTGGAAGCATATCTGCACAATGATAGTCCAAAGTGATTGCCATTCCCTTCTGGTTAACATATCTAGAATCTAAAACTATCCTGCTTTTCTAACTGAGCATTCTGAGATGCTCCAAGTGTATCCAGTGAGCTGTTTGATTTTTGTGATGTCATTTTAAAGACCAGTATTATGAGTGTTTGTAACTCTAAGGATTATTATCTTAAGATATTGGGCTGAGGAATAAATTACTATTTAATTCATTATGCCATTTTCTTTCTTCCAGAAAACACATACAAGACCTTAACTGGCAGCGGAAGAACATGCAACTCACAGCTGGTGCTAAACTTCGTGAAATGGAATCCACGTGAGTAGTTTTTCTCACTCGTATTGCACCTACTTTTAAAACAATTTCTGCAGAACTACTGAATTAATCTGTTAAAATATAACTGGGTTTTTAGCTTATAAAACATTTCCACATTTAGAAATAGAAGTTAGTAATTGCAAGTTTTTTTATTTCTCTTTTTTCTTCCTCATATTGAAACAAAAAAGAAATAAGAATTTTTTGAAATTCAATATGGAGCAGATTATTGGAGCTTAAATGTTACAAAATAACTTTTCCAAGTTACCTGAAGTGTGTCATGCCATGACATAGCGTAGTTTATTTTGTTCCGTTGGCTATCCAGCCATTATAATTTGTTAAAAATGGCTTATGGTTTCGCATAATTTGTAAATCTTGGCAATTGTGACTCAACAACTAGTCAACATAGTTAAGCAAACATAAGTTATTATAAGAACCAAATTGTAAATACCTGTTTCTATGTATTAGCAATTCTGTGCAGTGTTAAGGTATTGCTTTTCACGTTGTCCCTTATTATCTATATTTTCCTTTCAACAACAGCCTGTTATTTCTGTCATCTCAGGTGAAGTTCTGTTTGTGTTAAGCACATTCTACTACATAATATGCTATTTTGCACTCCTTTGCTATCTTTCTATTTTATTGACATGGTATTGCACACCCTAGGGTGAATATTCCTTCTTTCAGCAATAAAACTAGCACATTCATTTACAATGTTTTTTCTTTCTTTTTTCTAGATGGGTGTCACTTGTCAGTAAAAATTATGAGATTGAACGAACTATTGTGCAGTTGGAAAATGAAATTTCTCAAATTAAGCAGCAACATGGAGAGGCAAATAAAGAAAACATCCAACAAGACTTCTGAGTCTTGCTTTAGTCTGTTGTTGCTAATACGACATTGCCTGAAGCTTATGCATAAGTGAAGATGTTGATTTCTCTATACAGTGATACCGAAGCCATCACCTGTGTTAATAGATTCATGAACTTTAGTTTAATGAACTGATTGCAATGTTGAAACCCCTTCAGAAGATTTATTAACTTTTCAGATTTTAGCATGAGAGTCATGGAGAGATTTATTTTTATGGATTCTATCTTTTATTAAAGGAATACAAAAATAAAACATACCAATGTAAATTTTCTAGCAGGGACAAAGCATTGTAGTTGAAAAATCCTGTAGCAAAATTTATTTTACCAATGAATCTCAAAATACTTTCAAATGTCACAAAGTGGTTAGCAAGATCTAAAAGATGGAATAATTTACTTATATTTTATATTTGCTCTTAGGCAAAAAAAATGGATTATGTCTGTATTAAATACAAAAATGCATGTTGGAAGCAAATACTTTTGTTCTAAGCGTCATGACAATATATTGGATTAGTGCAAATGGTATAATGGGATTTTTTATGTACGGTTACTTAGGAGATGTGAGACATTGCTTTGGTTATTTAATTTGAAATATAGTTTCATATTTGAAATATAAATAAAACTTGGTTTAATAGAGCTTGGTTTTACAGACTTCAGATGCAATGAACGTATTTTGTGTTTGGACTTTTTAATGGACTAATGAAAATCAAAGTTTGGGTTTCACTGTAAATTATATTTATATCAGTTATATATTTACATAACCGACATACATAAAATAGATTTACCAGATAACCAGTGGTCTTTTAAATTAAGATTTTGCTGCAAATAACTTCGCTTGTGTCACTTATATGGTTATGGAAATGATGCAAATTGACAGCTAATTTAGATTTAGTAAATAACCCCCACAGTACTTAATGAGAGAGCATAGTAATTGCTGCACTTATTATTAATGGCAAATTCTTAATGGTAAAATGCTGCCAGGTAATTTTAGGACTAAGAAATATAGTAATGGTGCCAGAAGATGAAATTTTCAGAAGATTATGTTCAGTTGTATTGTGTTTAATGAATGCAGATGAATCTTGTGGCAAATCAGGATTTCTCTCTCATAACATTGTAGTTATCTGTAGGAAAAAATATCCAAGATGATTCCATATGTGTGGTGTTTTTTGCTTTAGAATCATAATATACTGTCATAATACAGTGTATTGTCTCCAGTCTTTCTTTGCTTGATTACAAAATTTGTAGTTTTCTTTTAGAGTAATAGTCATTTGGGATTTATTTGCAGCTTCAGCAGCAGTACAGGACCTGTTTGTTTACTAAAAATGAATACTTACATTGTTTTAAAAATGGAAGTGGAATGAACAGTACCAAAGCACTTATTTCTCTTATGGCAGTTGGGGCAACAGAATATGGATTTCCTTTCTCCCCTTTATTCTTCTGACTAAGGAGCACAGGGTACTACAGAAGGAATTGTTTTTTCAGAGCTCTTATACAGAAGCATTTCCAACTATAATGAAGCAATCAGAATTTAGGCAAGAAAAAGGATAAGTGGAATAAAAAAGAGTACTGAAAAATGAAAAAGTAGGGGAATTTTTTAAAAAAGGTGGCTGGGAGTGTTCATTCTAGTTCACTTTTGTGCTTGCTTCTGGGATCTTGCTGATGTATTTTGTCATCTATTAAAATCCACTTAGCTACACAAGTAGCTTAATCACCTAACCAGTGACAAGCCATCTTTTCACAGTTCCTTTTCCAGGGCTTTCTTAAGAGCTTGAGGAATTTTAATTCCCCAGCACTGCCTGCGTCAGAAGTAGATCTGGATTTCACTTTCTTAAGGCTAATGTTTCCACAATCCAAACCTCAGCCACGCTTCTGTAAGCAGGAGTATAAGTTGCAGATGTTTGTGCACATGTCATGTAGCACAAAACTGGAAAATCAGGATTAAGTCAGGAAACAAATGCTATCGCACTGCATAGTGAAGTGTAACAATATTGTTTCCAATTATGTCCCTGGATCCCAAATGTATCTTAAGCTTTGTTAGAAAACATGAATGGTGAATAACTACAATATAATTAGGAAGTGCACATAACTGCCGAGGAAAAAAAAATCTGTAACCTGGTGTAACAAACATTCTGTGGAACAGATAGAAAGAGTGGCAAGTGGACTTCTCATAAGGTGTGCTTTGCAATTGGTCATGATTCGTGAACTGACAACAGAAATCGGACTGTTGGTTTGATCTCCAAGCTTGGCAATTGCAAACATTTCATCACCATTCGAGGAGACATTGTGAGTGCACTTTGAATTGTGCTCATCTGTCAGAACACTGGCCTTTAAATACTTGATGTGATGCAAATTAGTATGGATGTTTGTTCGGCTACTTCTGAGTCATAGTCTTGTTTCGGACTGGTTGGCTGTTGACAATTCAAGAACAGAAATACCACACAGCCATTTTGCAAGAATACACCAGATCAGCCTTAAAATGTTACACTATTTGATCTACATCTAATTAATAAATTGCTTCAAGTACAATAGGAAAAATAAGATAACACTGCTGGGATTCGAATTGGGGAATTATAATACTGCTTTGCCCTGATACTTTTTTTATTCTTTACAGTGCAACCTTCCAGATCCCCTAACAAGCACTTTCTTTAAAGTTATGAAGGCTGAACAGTCCACAAAGCCAAATGCCACAGCCACTGATCTATAACAAGTGAAATAAAAGCTGTTCATGCATTATTTTTTTAAATTTAAAATAAATATTTTTTTTGAAAATTTTTTATTGATTTTCAATAAATAAACATACACAAACAAAACACAAAACATAAAACTTCTTTTTGGAAAGCAGCTTTCCGGGTTACATCTTTTTGTACAGACATAAATTCGAATTCATGCTCACTTTTTATCCCATTTCATATCTTATTTACCAATGGTCACAATTTATCTATATAGCTTCTCCCTTTTTTTTCAACTCTCTTATTCTATTTTTATTTTTTCATCTCAATTTAAATCATAGTGCATAATCTTTTGTTGTTATATTTCAATGTTCTATTAACTTTTCTCATTACCACAAATTTCTTCCTGTAATGCACTGAGTATGAGCTGTTAAATCTTTCCCCTAAATTCTAACACTTAAAATGAATATATACTTTTCATTCGATTCTGATAGTCATTCTTAGCTACATACTATAATTATAAATTAAAAGAGTGATAAGTTTCTAATATAATTAAAACAAATATCCATAACAATTAAGCTCTATTATTAAATCAGTTTCTCACATTTCAATGATAAATATACACAATACATCTTAGTACTTTTTGCAGATCTCTTTTTAATCAATTTTTTAACTCAATATCTGATAAATTTGTTCTTTCATCTTATTTGTATAACCTTTGTACTTCTTTCGCCCCTTTTTCATTTCCAAATCCTGCTTTTTACACATGGTCTCTAATCTCCACCTTCTTTCTGTTATTCTTTTTTGTTGCTGTTCTGCACTTGTATTGGATTTTTCATCTTATTATTTCCTTTTTTGTTGTTTTTTAAGTCTTAAAGTTTCATTCTATTTCCCTCTTCTCCTTTTCTTCTCACAGCTAAGTTGTTATGTTCATTAAAGATGGCTTCTTCTTCATCCATTTCTTGGTTCTTGTATTTTCTAGTCAGTGAAATGCCATTCTAACAATGGAAAGACAAGATCCAGAAGAGCCTTCCTTCTTGTTTCCTCTCTTTTTAGCTTTTTTTAAATTTCATTTTTTATTGCAGTTATCAAAAGTATGCCAATTGTAAAAAGTTTTTTTTTATAACAACAAATGTTTTTAGTCTTTCAAGATCATGATTTTCAAAATCCGCAAGTACCAAGAATCAAATTAGACAGACTGTTTCATTAGCCACTTTCTTCTTTTATACTTCTCTTCTGGAGTTATAGTTCAGTTACAAGCTTCACAATTAAAATATATATTTAGAAATCTTGTTAACAGTTTAGCTCTGTTCTTATAAATTCCAAGCAGCCTCCTCCCAACCAAAATCTTAATATTTATTCCTTTCCTCTCCCTTACCACTTATAGCAAAAGAGTATCTTTTTTTTTTTCCCGCTGATGCTCAGAAATCTTTATTGTACCCTTGGCTTTAAGTTTTCAAGATTACCTTGCTGTGCAAAACGGGTTTTTCCCGGCATTCTCCATTACATTTCTTGCATGATCACGTAGAGGAAGGAGAGGAGAAAAACAAACTTTTCCCCTTTTATTTCAATTCGCCGTTTTTGATTTCGTCGGGAAATTGACAGTATCTTTAATGAAGCTTAAATTCCAGGGTATTATAATGTTACTTATTATCGCCAGTTAGCCAAACTTTCATTTCTCAGCTTTCCTCCGACATATGTCTTATTGGATGAAAGCTTCTTTGGTGGTGGCCATTGCATGATCACGGTCTTACTGCTTTCGGATAAAGGGAGTTAAGTCAGATGAGGGAGGGGGGTTGCGTTCCCCATGACCCCTGCTGATCTCCCGTATCTTCAGTTACCTCTACGGGGTAACTATAGCCCCCAAATCCAGCTGGATCGAGGGCACTCCAGCGGCGAGCGCAGCAGAAACCACGCACAATCACAGATTCCTGCCGCCGCCGAAGCCTTGCAAACTGGAAGTTTCCAAATTTAAAAAAAATATTCTCTTGGTATTTGCATTAAAATCTAATAACTGAAAATTTCAACATGTAAAATCTGGAGGATATATGCATTTATACTAGACCTGGGTATTTGTCATGATTTCAGTTCTACCATCTTAGACATACTCTAATACTCATAATAAGGTTGTCTAAAATCAGATACCAGATCCTCACCAGTGGTGAGGATGATCTATTTTGGAGAATGAGATTAGCAAATTAATCTACCTAATGTTTCCCTACATTCATTGTCAAGCAGGATGCTCAGTCATAGGTTCGGCATGCTATATTGCTACCATTTTTAATGCTATGGAATTTTTTCTCTGACGTGCAAGACCTTCATTCTTCACCTACTTTCTATCACTATTCTCATTCTTCCTGACAAAAGCCCCAAATAGAGTTGTAAAGAAACCTTTCCAACCTTACAAAGCCAGAGGTAGCTATTATTTGTGTTTATTTTGTTCAGATGGGCTTGAAAGCACTATGCAACACTCTGTTGCATTGAGGTGCCATGCTGGGCAAAACCCTTGTTCCAACAATCAGCTGGCTCTGAACTGATTCGCTCTGATGAGCATGTGGGCCGGCCCGCCTGCCCCTACTTTTCCTGTGCTTTGTGTCTTTTTGTTAGAGCACAGCTGATTTGGGCAGCAGAGCAGTTTGCTCTGCCGCCCTGTCTGCCCCAGCTGTTTTCTTCAGCTGCAGTGGAAGGGAAGTTTTAGCTGTTTTAAACATGGAGCATGCACAGAGAGCATGCGCTTGGCGTGCTCACTTGGGTGTTATACTGGTTGAATCACACCCCTTGGCCTTTCAGTTTCATTCTGGAGTTCAAAGTGAGGATCAAAATACTTCCATTTGAGGGTGATGTTCAAAATCTATATTGTATAAATAATGCAAAGCTACAGTTTCTAATTGGCTAATTTCACAGGGGGAATAACTTGAAGACAAACCTTCAAGACCAGATCAGGAAACAACTACTATAAGAAATGCTGGGACTATATTTTATTTATTTGCCCATAACATTCAAATCTTGAAAAAGTTATTTCCTTTTATTTATTTCTTCAAAACATTTGTACGGCTGACTGTTTTTCCTTGAGTTGTAGTTCACAATGCAAGGATAAAATAATACATGCCATCAATGAAATAAAAAAACAACAAAAAATGAAAAATACCTAGCATCATAGATAAAGTTTTCAATGCAACTTCCAAAAACTTCTGGTTCATCCCATGCTAATTCCTACTATTCCCTTCTTGAAAAGGGAGTGTCCCCCACTACCTCCTTCAATGCAAGTAGAACCATCCCTTCCACATATGGGTTAACCATCACTTGGATCAAATTACTCAAGGCTCTTTCTGGAGGCTTTAACAACTTGGAGGAACATGGGTGATACCATTGTCCAATCTTGTGTGAGTTGTACCATAAATAAAATGGATCAAGTCCATGGTTGCTACAGTCATGAAGCCCTGTCAATTACGAGAGTTCTTTTGTATTGTTAGACAAAATGCCTTGCCCTATAATTAATTAAAGCCCATGTCCCACTGCACCAACGGATGCAAAGAGGATGTAAAACGGACAAAAAAGCTTGTCATCCGTTGGCAAACGCGATGCATCTCGTATATAAAGCATTAAAATGGACAAAACATTTGTATCTGGGATGTATCTCGGATATTTAGGATGT